>PVIY010021583.1:0-42217 GCA_004026745.1 Myrmecophaga tridactyla | reverse complement strand
CAGCCAGCTACATGGTGGCAGGTTGATTACATTGGAACACTCCCTTTATGGAAGGGGCAATGATTTGTTCTAACTGGATTAGATGCATACTCTGGATATGGGTTTGCTTTCCCTGCACGCAATGCTTCTGCCAAAACTACCATCTGTGGGCTTACAGAATGCCTTATCCATCGTCATGGTATTCCACATAGCATTGCTTCGGATCAAGGAACACACTTCACAGCAAATGAAGTGTGGGAATGGGCACATGCTCATGGAATTCTCCAGTCTTACCATGTTCCCCATTATCCAGAAGCAGCTGGATTGATAGAATGGTGGAATGGCCTTTTGAAAACTCAATTATGGTGCCAACTTGGTGGCAATACTTTGAAAGGCTTGGGTAATGTTCTCCAGGAAGCTGTATATGCTCTGAATCAGCATCCACTGTATGGTGCTGTTTCTCCCATAGCCAGGATCCATGGTCCAGGAACCAAGGAGTGGAAATGGTAGTGGTACCACTCACTGTTACCCCTAGTGATCCACTAGGAAAATTTTTGCTTCCTGTTCCTGTGACCCTGAGCTCTGCTGGTCTACAGGTTTTAGTTCCAAAATGGGGAGCACTTCCACCAGTAGAAACAACAATGATTCCACTGAACTGGAAGTTAAAACTGCCACCTGGTCACTTTGGGCTACTTATACCACTGGATCAACAAGCCAAGAAGGGAATTACATTATTGTCTGGGGTCATTAAACCTAACCAATAGGGGGAAGTAGGACTGCAACTACATAATGGAGGTAAAGAAGAGTTTTCTTGGAACATAGGAGATCCCCTAGGGCATCTTTTAGTACTACCATGCCCTGTGATTAAGATCAATGGAAAACTGCAATAACACAACCCAGGCAGGACTACCAATGGCTCTGAAACTTAAGGAATGAAGGTTTGGGTCACCCCACCAGGCAAAGAACCACAGCCAGCTGAAGTGCTTGCTGAGGGTAAAGGGAACATGGAATGGGTAGTGGAAGAAGGTAGTAATAAATATGAACTTCAACCATGTGATCAGTTACAGAAATGAGGACTGTAATGCTGTTTTGTTCATGTTATACTATTTAAGTTGTAAGATATCAAGTTTAAGAATGAATGTTGCCCAAGGATTTGCACCCTATTCTGGAGAGATTTAATGTGTTTCCAGTTATATGCAGGACAGTTGAGTATTGTTAGGTAAAAGAAAAAATGTGTGTTTTATTGTTTTTATTTAGAAATTGGGTATGGTTTAAGGCAGTATATATAGTTGCCGGGTTGACAAGGGGTGGACTGTCATGGTCAGGTTCATGTGTCAACTTGGCCAAGTTGTGGTACCTGTTTGTCTGGTTGGGCAAGTGCTGGCCTGCCTGTTGCAATGATGACATTCCATAGAATTAGATCATGATCACGTCGGCTGCATCCACAGCTGATTCCATTTGTAATCAACCAAGGGGGAGTGTCTTCTGCAATGAGTGATGCTTAATCTAATCACGGGAAGCCTTTTAAGGAGGATTCAGAAGAGACAGGCTCTATTCCTGCTTCAGCTGGTGAGCCTCTCCTGTGGAGTTCATCCAGACCCTCCATCGGTGTTGTTGGCTTCACAGCCTGCACTGCGGATTTTGGATCTGCATTCCTGTGGTCACGTGGGACACTTTTATAAATTTTATATTTGTGAGTGTTCCCTGTTGATTCTGTTTCTCTAGAGAACTCTAACTAATACACACTGGATAAGAGGAGGCTCTGCTACAGGTCCAGGCTGCTGTGCAGGCTGCTCTGCCACTTGGGCCATATGATCCAGCAGATGAAATGGTGCTGGAAGTGTCATTGACAACATAGGGATGCTGTCTGGAGCCTTTGGCAGACTTGTATAAGAGAATCACAATGCAGACCCTTCAGATTTTGGAGCAAAACCTTATCATCCACTGCAGATAACTACTCTCCTTTTGAGAAACAGCTCTTAGCCTTTTACTGGCTAAGAGACTAAACACTTAATGATGGGCTACCAACTTACCATGAGACCTTAGTTGTCTATGATGAGCTGAGTGTTGTCTGACCCACCAAGCCATAATGTTGGGCATGCCCAGCAGCACTCCATCATAAAATGGAAATGGTATGTAAGAGATAGGGCTCAAGCAAGTCCTGAAGGTATAAGTAAATTACATGAGGAAGTGGCTCAAATGCCCATGCTTCCCACTCCTGGGAAAGAATTCTCTTTCCCAGGCCAGAGATATGGCTTCTTGGGGAGTTTCTCACAGTCAGTTGACTGAGGAAGAGAAAACTCGGGCCTGGTTTACAGATGGTTTTGTTTGATATGCAGGGACCACCCAGAAATGGACAGCTGCACCACTACAACTCTTTTCTGGGATGTCCTTAAAGGACAGTGGTGAGGGGAAATCCTCCTAGTGGGTGGAACTTCATGCAGTGCACCTGGTTGTGCATTTTGCTTGGAAGGAGAACTAGCCAGAGGTGCATTTGTATGCTGACTTATGGGTTGTTGCTAATGGTTTGGCTGGATGGTTAGGGACTTGGAAGAAGCATGATTGGAAAATTAGTTTCAAAAACATCTGAGGAAGTGTTATGTGGATAGACTTTTCTCAGTGGGCAAAGAATATGAATGTGTCCTATGTGAATGCTTACCAGAGGGTGACTTCATCACCCAGATAAGCAAAAGCTGAGAGTTCATTACCTCCAGACTGGCCCTACAAACAATGCTAAAGGGAGTTCTCTCAATGGAAAGGAAAGTACACTGGACAATGGGTCCAAACAGTATAAAAAATAAAGACTAGCATATTTCCAGGGAAGATGGCAGAGTAGGAAGCTTCAGTACTCAATCCTTCTCCAAAAACAGCTAATGGATAAGCAAAAATTATCCAAATCAACTGTTCAGGAGCTCTGGAGGCCAGGGGAGCATTTACACCATCCATGTATGAACAGGACAAAGAGGCTGAGACTGCAGTAGAGAACTATGAGTAAAGTGTTCAGCAGTGATGGCTAGTGTCCAACCCTCACTCTTGAGGTTCGCTACCTCAGGTCCAGTTCCTGGCTGGAACTGCAGATAGAGAGGGACATGGATGCTCTCTTCCCCAAGAATAGGGGGAATATGGTCTAGTACTGATCACGGATTTTGACAGGCAAATTGTAATTGCTGGGTCCCAGCTTTAAACATGGTTTTAGCCCACCATGGACAGGGACTACCTAGCCATTGATTCAAACCCTGGCCCCTGACGGGGGCAAAGGAGATAGCAGGTCAAAGTTGCAGCGCCTCTTTAGGACTGTGGGGGAAATTTTGATGAAGACTGCCATCTGCTCAGGCCAGAAAAGCACAGCTTTGGGGAGCTGTCAAAAAAGCTTTGGGGTCTATTTCCTGACCCTTGTCTCCAGGACTTTCTAGGACTGCTCTGTGTCCCCTTCATGCATCCTTGGCCCTGTTTTGTCTGGAATGTCTGGAAAATACAGGCTTGGGAAAAATCTACTCCAATATAATGCTCCTCTTAGAAGTTTCCTTCCAGGCAAAAGCAGCTAGTGGCAACAAAAGGAGAGTAAAAAAAAACAACCTGTAGGGGCAAAACAAAAATAAAACTGAGCAAGATTCCCAGAAAAGGAACAGAGGAAAGGAAGCTTTCCCTGGGGGGATAATAGTTCCACAAGTAGTGCAATCTTTAAAATTATACCACATACTCAGGGCAAGAATCAGATGAAAAGGAGCTGAAAAAATCTGATCTTTGCTAAACATAGGAAATCTAAGACTCTAGAATAAGTTGAACCAAGTGTTAAAGAAGAGCCTTAACACAGAGCCAATCAGCAACAAAATCCTAGGCAAGAGAGAGAAACCGACTTTCAGAGTAAACTCATCAAGATAATCAACAAAAATTACAAGTCACACTAAGAAACAGAAGATCCCATTTAAAGGAACAAATTTTAAAAACTTCAGAGGAGACACAGAATTTGGAAAAACTAATAAAAAATGTTCAAACAAATCTCCAAAACCAATTTAGTGAGATGAAGGAAAATATGGCTAAAGAGACAAAGGATATATGAAGACAGTGAATAAGCATAAAAAGAGTTTAAAAGTAGGAAAAGAAACATAACAGAACTTATGGGAAGGAAAGTCACAAAAGAGAAGATGAAAATACACTAAAGACATATATCAGTAGATTTAAGCCAGCAGAAGAAAGCATCAGTGAATTAGAAGATAGGATAATCAAAATCTCACAGACAGAAGATGGAGGAAAAAAATGGGAAAAATTGAGCAGGGAACTGAATGACAACATGAAATACAGTAACATACGCTTCATGGGTATCCCAGAAGGAGAAGAAAAAAGAAAAGGTACAAAAAGTATATTTGAGGAAATAATGGCCCAAATTTCCCATCTCTTCTTAAAGACATGAATATACATGTCCAAGACACACAATGTACTCCGAAGAGAATAAATCCCAATAGACCTACTCTGAAACATATACTAATCAGAATGTCAAATGCCAAAGATAAAGAGAGAATCCTGAAAGCAGCAAGAAAAAAGTGATTCATCATGTACTAGGAAACTGCAATGAGATTAAGTGTTAATTTCACATCAGAAACCATGGAAGCAAGTAGTGGTATTATATATTTAAAGAACTGAAAGTGAAAATCTGCCAGCCAAGAAATCTTTATTTGGCAAAATTGTCCTTTAAAAATGAAGGAGAGTTTAAAATATTCACAGACAAACAGAAACTGAGAGATTCCATCAACAAGAGACCAGCCCTATAAGAAATAGTAAAGGAAGTTCTGCAGGCTGAAAGGGAAAAACCAGGAAAAAGAAGCTTGTAATAGAATGTAGAAAAAAAGATTACCAGTAAGGTAACTAAAAGTATAAAAAGAGAGACAAAAATAAGATATGGCATATAAAAACCAAACGATAAAATAGTTGAAGTAATTATGGCCTTTACAGTAATAACATTGACTGTTGTTCTAGTTGACTAGCCACTGGAATGCAATATACCAGAAACAGAATGGCTTTTAAAAAGGGGAATTTAATAACTTGCTAGTTTACAGTTCTAAGGCTGTGACATTTTCCAAATTACAACAAGTTCATAGAAATGTCCAATCTAAGGCATCCAAGGAAAGATACCTTAGTTCAAGAAGGCCGATGATGTTCAGGGTTTCTCTCTCAACTGGGACGGCACATGGTGAAGTCTGCTAGCTTTCTCTTTCGGGGTTCCTATTTGCGGAAGCTCCCCCAGGGACATTCTCCTTCTTCATCTCCAAAGGTCGCTGGCTGGTGGACTCTATGGTTCGTGGTTCTGCATGTTCTGAAACTTTCTCCAAAATGCTTCCTCCTTTAAAGGATTCCAGTTAACCAATCAAGACCCACCTGGAATTGGTGGAGACAAGTTTCCACCTAATCAGTTTTAATACCTACACTTTATTGAGTCACATCTCCATGGAAATAATCTAATTAAAGTTTCCAACATACAGTACTGAATAGGGATTAGAAGAAATGGCTGCCTTTACAAAATGGAAATAGTATTAAAACATGGCTTTTCTAGGGTACATAAATCCTTTCAAACCAGCACAAATGTTAATAGATTAAGTGCCCCAATCAAAAGACAGAGACTGGACTTCTGAGAAGATGGCAGAATAGGATAAGTGGAGTTCACCCCTGCCCTATGGAACTACTAGAGAAGTGACATAAAAATGACCAGGATTCGAGTGACCAGAGAGGGACTTCTACATTATATGGGGAGGATCTGGATGAAAAAAGCGGAGAAATTATGATTAAAAGGACAGGGTGAATTTACCCAGTCATGACTGCACCTGGGGTGGGCTGCAATGTGCAGGAAGAAGCAGGTATGAAGAAGCGGCATGCTCCTGCACTCCCACCTCCACAGCTAGTTTAGGAGACCTTCCCTCTCAGCTCTGCAGCTGGAAGCTCCCATGGGGGAACCTGGAAGCCAGCAGGCTTGGTCTACCAATGCACAGAGACCTTGCTGTGGTGGACAGTGCCTGCCCCCAACCCTGAAGCAGGCTGCTGTGGGCACCTGGTTATGGTGGAGACTAGGGGACCCTCCTCTTGGGAGAAGGAGGGGACACAGGGCTGAGCTGAATTGGCAATTGGCCAGGGAGTCTCCCTGGGTCCCGCTGCTTCTATCCTTTCTCCACGGAGGCTCAGAGCACTGCTGGAGCGGATGGGCAGAAAGGCAGGGATAAGGAAGTGAACCATGGCCCACTGTCAGGCACTCCTGGACTGGGGAGTTGAAATACCCAGTCCCACAGCACGAGGTCTTCCACACGGGAGCCTTAGGACCACCAGACCCATCATTCCCACAGGCGGATTTTCTGCTGAAGTGCACACTGCTTACCTCCAGCCCTGGGGTTGGCAGTTTTCAGGGTGCATGGAGACCCGTGGCCTTGACAGCCTCTGCATCTGGTTGGGTCCCAGTCCAGCCAGCTGACTTAGGAAGAGGTGGGCCTGAAGGGAAGAGGTGAGCCAAGATTGCTATCTGCTGGGAAGACACAGAAGGTTCAGTCTGGCAACCTGCCTTTCTGCCTAGTTTTTAACAGAACTTCAATTAGAGTTGCACCTAATGTATGAAGTCCTGGCCTTGGTTTTGCAGGGAATTACTGACAAACCAAGTGCAAAAGGAGAACTTCAATGCAAATCCAAGTAAATATAAAATCTTAGATGAGCAAGGGATATCAACTTTCAAAATAACCTTATCAAGATAATCAAGCACCATAAAGTCAACAGAAAACCACAAAGCACATGAAAATGCAAGAAAATATGACCCAGCTGGATGATCAAATTAAAACACCAGAGGACACAAGAATTTGTAATAACTAATCATACAAATTGCCTAAATAAGTATGATGGGTTGGCTAAAGACATAAAGGATATCAAGAAGACACTAGAAGAGCATAAAAAAGAATTTGAAACAATAAATGATAAAATAGCAGGTTTTAAGGAAATGAAAGATAATATTGATCAAATGAAAAATATACTAGAGACTTTTTTTGAAGAGGCAGGAGAAAGACTATGTGAACTAGATGACAAGATATCTGAATTTGAATACACAAATGAGAAAATGGTAAAAAAGATGGAAAAATTTGAATTGGATCTCAGGGATATTATGGAAAGCATGAAGTACACAAATATAGGAATCATTGTTGTCCCAGAAGAAGAGAAGAGAAAGGGTTAGGAAGATCATTTGAGGAGATAATCTGGGTAAACTTTGCAACCCTTATAAAAGACATGCAAATCAAAGAAACCCAACATACTCCAAATTGGATAAATCCAAATAGACCCCTCCAATAAACATAAGACTGTCAGATGCTGAAGAGAAGCAGAAAGTTCTGAAAGCAGAAAAAGATAATGATTCACCATGTAGAAGGGGAGCCACAGAAGACTACATCCAGACTACTCAACAAGCACCATGGCGGTGAAAAGGCAGTGGTATGACATATTTAAAATTCTGAAAGAAAAAAATGTTTCGAGCCAAGAATTCTTTACTCAGCAAAATTGTCCTTCAAAAGAGAGGGAGAGACTAAAATGTTCACAGACAAACAAATGCTGAGAGAATTTGTTAACAAGAGACCTGCCCTACAAGAAATACTAAAGGAGTTCTGTCATCTGAAAAAAAAAGAAAGGAGAGAGGGATCTGGAGGGGGGCACAGAACTGAAGAGTCTTAATAACGGTAACTTAAAGGATAAAAAGAGAGAGAAAGGAAAATTGACAAGGTCTGACAAGGAAAAATAAAAGGATAAGATGGTAGATTGAAAAACTGCCTTTACAGTAATAACTTTGAATGTTAATGGACTAAATTCAACAATTAAAAGATACAGATTGGCTGAATGGATTAAAAATATGATCCATATATATGCTGTGTATAAGAGATTCATCTTAGACCTAAGGATACAAATAGATTGAAAGTAAAGGATGGAAAAAGATATTTAACACAAGCTGTAACCAAAAGAAAGCAGGAGTAGCTATATTAATATCAGACGAAGTAGACTTTAAATGCAAAGATATCATAAGAGACAAGGAAGGACACTACATATTAATGAAAGGAAGAATTAACTAAGATGAAATAAAGATCATAAATGTTTATGCTCCCAATCAAGGAGTTCCAAAGTACATGTGGCAAACGTTGGTAAACTGAAGGGAGTACTAGATGTTTTAACAATAATAGTGGGAGACTTCACTATACCATTCTCTTTGATAGACAGAACAAGACAGAGGATCAATAAGGAAATAGAGAACCTAAACAATTTGATAAATGAATTAGACTTAACAGACATATGCAGAGCATTGCACCCCCCAACAGCAGGATATACATTCTTCCAAGTGCTCATAGATCTTTCTCCAGGATAAACCACATGTTGGGTCACAAAACACATCTGAATAAATTTTAAAAGATTTACCATTATGGAATAGAGCTGGAAATCAATAATAGACAGAGAAATGGAAAAGTCACAAGTATATGGGGTTAAAGGACACACTCTTGAACAGACATTTTCCATCCTTTCACTTTCAATCTATTTGTATCCTGGGTCTAAGATGAGTCTCTTGTAAACAGCATAGAGATGGATTGTATTTTTAATCCATTCTGGGTCAAAGAGGAAATTGCAAGAGAAATTAGTAAATATTTCGAGGTGAATGATTATAAGAACACAACATATCGAAACTTATGGGGTGCACTGAAGGCAGTTCTGAGAAGGAAATTTATATCTGTAAAGGCCTACATTAAAAAGGAAGAAAGAACTAAAATCAAAGACCTAACTACACACCTGGCTGAACTAGAAAAATAACAGCAAACCAATCCCAAAGCAACCTAAAGGAAAGAAATAACAAAGATTAGAACAGAAATTAAATTTAGTGTAAAAAACAATAGAGAAAATAAACAAATCTAAAGATTGGTTCTTTGAGAATATGAATAAAATTGACAAACCCATAGCCAGATTGACAAAGAGAAAGAGAGATAAGATGCAAATGAATAAAAGCAGAAATGAGAGAGGGTCATTACTACAGAATTATATTCTGTGACTCCACAGAATTAAAAAAGATCAATTAGAGGATACAATGAACAACTGTATGCCAATAAATTAGACAACTTAGATGAAATGGACAAATTCCGAGAAACACATTAACAATCTACACTGACTCTAGAAATGATCTATTACAAGGAAAGAGATTGAGGCTGTCATCAAAAACTTCCTAACAAATAAAAGATCAGGACCAGATAATTTCACAGGTGAATGCTACCAATTATTCCAAAAATACTTAATATCAATCCTACTCAAACTTTTCCAAAAATTGAAGAGGAATGAACACTATCTAACTAATTCTATGCAGGCAACATTGTCATAATACTAAAGCCAGATAAAGATACTATAAGAAAAGAATATTGCAGACCAATTTCGCTAATGAATATAGATGCGAAAATCCTCAACAAAATATTTGCAAATCACATCCAACCACACATTGAAAGAATTAAGCATTATGATCAAATGGGTATATGTTAGGTATGCAAGCGTGGTATGATAAAAGAAAATCAATTAATATTATATACCACATTAACAGTCAAAGAGGAAAAAACTACCTGATCATTGCAATTGAGACAAAAATGGCATTTGACAAAATCCAGCATCACTTTTTGATAATAATACTTCATAAGACAAGAATAGAAGGTTACTTTCTCAACATGAAAAGGGAATATATGAAAAACCCACAATTATCACTATGCACAATGATGGAAGACTGAAAGTTTTCCCTCTAAAATGTGAAAGAAGACAAGGACACTCACTGTCACCACTGTTATTCAACATTGTGTTGGAAGTTCCAGCCAGAGCAGTTAGGCAAGAAAAAAAAATAATAAAAGGCATACATACTGGAAAGAAAGAAGTAAAGCTTTAGTTGTAGGTGAGATGACTCTCTATGTAGGAAGTCCTAAAAAAATCTAGAACAAAGCTCCTAGAGCTAATAAAGATGGCAGGGTACAAGGTCAACATCTAAAAATCAATAGTGTTTCTATACACTAGCAATGAGCCATCTAAGGAGGGAATCAAGATAAAAGTTTCATTTATAATAGCAATTAAAAGAATAAGATATTTAGGAATAAATTTAACCAAGGATGTAAAAGACTTGTATACAAAAACCTGAAAAACATTGCTAAAAGAAATCAAAGGTGTAAAAAAGTGGCAAGGAATTCCATATTAATGAATTGGGAGACTAAATATTGTTAAGTTGTTAATTCGATTCATAACGATTTACAGATTTGATGCAATCCCAATAAAAATTCCAACAGCCCACCTTCAGTTATGGAAAAGCCAATTATAAAATTCATTTGTAAGGGTAAGAGCACCTAAATAGCCAACAACATCTTCAAAGAGAAGAACAAAGTCAGAGAACTCACACTTCCTGAGTTTAAAGCATTTTACAAAGCTACGGTGGTCAAAATAGCATGGCATTAACATAAAGATAGATGTATTGACCAATGGAATCAATTTGAGAGTTCAGTAATAGACTCTCTTATTTATGGAAAATTAATATTCAACAAGGTTGCCATATCCACTCATTTGGGAAAGAATAGTCTCTTCAAAAAATGTGGCTGGGAGAATTGGATATCCATATGCAAAAGAATGAAAAAGACCTCTATCTTCTTTCACATGCAAAAATTTACTCAAAATCGATTAGAGACCGAAATATAAGAACGAAGACTATAAAACTCCTAGAAGAAAATGTATGGAAGCATCTTCAGGATCTTATGTCAGACAACGGTTTCTTAGATTTTACATCCTAGGCATGAGCAATGAAATGAGACCTCTTCAAAATAAAAAGAAACTTTTGCTCATCAAAAGACTGTCACTTCAATTCCCAGTGCCGGTCTATGCAAAACAAAACAAAACAAAACAAAACAAACAAAAAAGACTTTGTCATGAAAATAAAAAGACAACTTACTCAATGAGAAAAAATATTTGGAAACCACATATTCTATGAGGGTTTAATGTCCAGATAAAAAAGCAGAGATCCTACAACTCAACAATAAAAAGCAAACAACCCAATTGAAAAATGGATAAAACATTTGAATAGACATTTCTCCAGAGAGGATGCATAAATGGCTCAAAAGCACATGAAAGGGTGCTCAGCATCACTAGCTATTAGGGAAATACAAATCAAAAGCACAATAAAATATATTTTACCCCTACTAGAATGGCCAGTATTAAAAATCAGAAAATTGCAAGTGTTGGAAAGAATGTGAGAAAAAGAAACACTCATTCACTGATGGTGGCAATGTACAATGGTGCAGCTGCTATGAAAGACAGTTTGGCAGTTCCTCAGGAAACTAAGTCTAGAATTGTCATATGATCTAGCATCTTGTTGCTAGGTATATATCCAAAAGAATTGGAAGCAGGGACTTGAAAAGATATCTGCACACCAATGTTCATAGTGGCATTACTCACATTGGTCAAAAGATCTAAGTAACCCAATTGTCCATTGATCAATGAATGGATAAGCAAAATGTGTTATATCGATATAGGATAGAACGGGATTCATTTGTAACAAGGAGTTAAGTCCTAGTGCATGCAACAACATGGATGAACCTTGAGGATATTATGGTGAGTGAAATAAGCCAGACACCAGAGGACAAATATTGTGTGATTTCACTGACATGAACTAATTATACTAAGCAAAATCATAGAGTTAGACTATAGGTTACCAGGGGATAGAATGGGAGTAGAGAAAGGAAGCTGATGCTTAATTTGTACAGAATTTCTATTTAGTTTGACTACAAGTGTTAGGAGATGGATAGTGGTGATATTAACACATTATTGTAAGCGTAATTGACAGCTCTGAATTATGCATATTAATGTGGTTGAAAGGGGCAGTTTTGTGTTGTATATGTATAACTTTTCTGTATATTAAAGGAAAGTTAGAAGATAAAACATGTATCTGTTTATGCTGGTTTGAAGCTCTTAGGTAATCTAGAAAAGCCATGTCCTTTAATCCTCATTTGGTATTGCTGGGTGGAGTCTTTTTTGGTTGTTTCCATGGAGATATGACCCACCCAATTGTGGGTGGTAAATTTTGATTAAATAGTTTCCATGGAGATGTGTTTCCAACCATTCAAAATGAGGTTGCTTATGGAGCCCTTTAAGAGGGAGCCATTTTGGAAAAAGTTTTAGAGCCACAAGAACTGACAGAGCCAAAAGAATGCACAGAGCCCCAGGGACACCATTGCAGAAGCCTGGAGAGAAAGCTAACAGATGTCACATGTGCCTTTCCAGCTGAGAGAGAAACCCCGAATATCATCAGCCTTCTTGAACCAAGGTGTGTTTCACTGGATTTTTTAATTTGGACATTTTTATAGCCATGCCTTAATTTGGCCATTTTCATGGCCTTAGAACTGTGAACTTGCAGCTTATTAAATTCCCCTTTTTAAAAGCTATTCCAGTTCTGGCATATTGCATTCCAGCAGCTTACTAACTAGAGCACTGTATAATACAGGGAACCCTGTTGTGGAGATGGACTGTGGTTAGTTGTACAAATATAAGAATGTTCTTTCATAAATTATAACTAATGTATGACATGATTACAAGATGTTAATAATAGGGGATGTGGGGGGAAATACACCTAAATAAACCATGGACTATTATTAACAGTAATATTTTAATATTCTTTCATCAATTGCAACAAAAGTTCCACACTCATGCAAAGTGTCAATAATAGAGGGGTATATGGGAATGTTGTATTTTTTACATGACTTTTCTGTAAACTTACAACCTCTTTAATTAAAAAAAAATTAAATTACTTTTTCTTTCCCTTAGTCAATGAGAGCTATTTGATTTGTTTCTAACTATGTTTTATTTTTATATTATAAAATAAAATGGTTGTTCCCATATATGGCATCTATGAGTAGAGTTAAAAAGGAAAGATTAATGTGGGACCAACAATGCTTCACATTATATTTGCATAGAAAGCAGACCCTTTGTATGAAACAGTACTTCTAGAGCTGTTTGGAGTTTGGCCTTCGACTCAAATCTGTGGAAAGCCTTTTCTTTGGAAAAGCTACAACAGCTTGCCCTAACCGTTATTGCAGTATGGCAGTTTGTTTGCTTGTCTTTGCTATTACCTAGCAGTCTATAGATACATCATTGGAAAGTGAGATTTGGAACATCAATTCCTTTTTTCTTTTATGTTTTCTCCTTTCTTAAATGACAGCCCTCTTCAGTTTACCATCTCCAGTATAACATCTGTTTATTATCCATTTTAGACTTTACCTACTGTAGTAGGGGGAAGATGAGCTTGTCCAATGAAATTGTTCTGAGAAACACATCAAAACTTCATCTCAACACATCGGTTGGTTGTTAGGTGAGGTAGAACAGAAACCCGCATACATTGTTGGTGGCTGTGTACATTGGTACAGCCTTTTTGGAAAGCAATAGGCAATATGTATCAAAAGTCATAATGATATTCATACTCTGAGCCCATAATTTAGCTTCTGGAATCTAAAACAAGGAAACATTTAAAATAATGTATATACAGTGGTGTTTATTGTGATTTATTAATAACTGAAAAATTATAAACAAATAGAAATGATTATATCTCAGAGGATTATAACCTCTTTATAAAATATTATCCTGCCATTAAAATGCTGTTTTTTTAAAAAAAAATTTTTTGGTAAAGGTAACGTTATGGGTAGTTATAAATGCAAGTACTATTGTATTTTTTGATATGCAACTCCACTTCTTACTTCTTAGAGGTACTAAAATGCAAACAAATAAAAAGTAATGATAAATTTATAATTTTAGAAATATAGTAATCAAAGATACAATTTGTAACAAGTACAAAAAAGTAGAATTCAGAGGGATATAGGGACAGTAGATGTGTATGTTATTGAAATTAAGTTGGTATCAAGTGAAATATGATTGTTATGTAGGTAGGAATATTAATTTTTACACCCATGATTATTGTAAAGAAAATACATGAAAAACATATCCAGGAAGAAATGAGAAAGGACTCAATTTGGTATAATACAAAAAATAAAATAAATATGAAAGTAGGCATTAGTGGAAGAATTGAGGGTCAAAAATGGTATAAGCCTTACAATGCCAAAATTGCAAAATGGCAGGAGAAAGTCCTGCATTATCTGTAGGTACTTTAAATGTAAATAATATAATTTTCCAATCAAAAGACAGAAAAAGCATTACCTGACTATATGCAGTCTGCAAGAGACTCACCTTAAATTCAAAGACATAAGTAGGTTGAAAGTAAAAGGATGGAAAAAAATATATACCATTCAAGTGGTAACCAAAAGAGAGATGGAGTAGCTGTACCAGTATCAGTTGGACTTTAAGTCATACTGTTTTGGGGACAAAGAAGGCCAATTTATACTGATAAAGTGGTCAATTCAACAAGAAGACATAACAGTTATAAATACAGGTGTAATTTGTTTGATTGCATTTTGCTTTATTGTGCTTCACAGATGTTGATGGGAATGTAAAATAGTGCAGCCACTGTAAAGACAGTTCGGCAGTTCCTCAGAAAGTTAAGTATAGAATTACTCCATGAGCCCACAGCTCCACTTCCAGGTATATGCCCCAAATGGAAACCAGGGACTCGACATTCATAGCAGCATTATATGAAATTTAAAAAGATGGAAACAACTCAAATGTCCATCAACTGATGAATGGATAAACTATATGCGGTATAACCACACTGTGGAATATTATTCATCTGTGAAAAGGAATGAAGTTCTGACACACATGAAAACATGGATGAACCTTGAAAATGTCATGTTGAGTGAAATAAGCCAGGCACAAAAGGACAAATGATGGATGGCATCACTGAGATGAAATAATTAGAATATACAAATTCATGGAATATAGTTTAACAGTGGCATGGATGGGGGTAGGAAATGGGGTGTTAATGCTGAAATTGTATAGGATTTCTATTTGGGTTGATTGAAAGGTTTTGGTAATGAATGCTGGTGATGGGTAGCACAACTTTGTAAACATAATTAACAACACTGAATTATATATTTGAATACGGGTAAAAGGGGAAATGTTAGGTTGTATATATGTTACTAGAATAAAAATTTCAAAACAACAACCATAGTTTCTGTGCAGAACAGCGATTTCTAGGTTAAACCATGGACTATAGTTAATAGCACAATTATTAAAATGTTCTTTTATCAATTGTAACAAATGAATACATGAATGCAAGGTGTTAATAATAGGGTGGTATATGGGAACCCTGTGTTTTATGCATGATTTTTCTGTAAACCTATAACTTCCCTGATAAAAAAGCTTCAAAAAATTCCCCTTTTCTTTTCTTGTTAATAGGCTAATTTCTTTTGGAGTCTGTGCCTGTAGAAAAGTCTGTGCCAAGCTGCATCACTTCTTTAGTAATTGACTTGGTAGACCTCTCTCTGCCAACCTCCCAGCATTCACAGGTGAGTAAAAGCTTCTGGATTTTGCCAATGACTCTTTTCCTTACAAAGATATTTTGTCACTTAATGTGTTGCCCGTTAACCCTGAAATAGACCTGTCCATGATTCTTGTAAAAGTAAGATGCGCTTTTGCGGAGGTACTTTATGTTCATACCCCTTGGGCTGTTTGTCAAAAAGTAAACAAACTTGTATTGAAAATGTTTCCTAGGTGACTAATAAAAAAAATGTATTAGGTGGGCAAGAGAACCTGGCAGTATGTTGGTATATTAGTTTACGTTTTTTCCTTTTGAAATTTATCATAATATCGAAAACAGTTTATCTTAATATCCTAATAATGACCAACTGATTGATCTTCAAGGTGGTAGTAGTCAGGAACTGATGATAGCATTAACATTTTAAAAAAATTTCAAGACAGAGATAAATACATCTTATATAAATGGCTTTTAAATATAGAAAGGGAAAATAACACTGAAAGAGAAAATTATATGCTAAAGTTATTTATAGAGATAAATGCATAAACTTTGGTGAAATAAGAATTTACCAAGTGGATCTTTTCTTTGAAATTTCAGTTGAAGTCCCCAAAACTGGAGACAGTAGTATTTAATATTTGTTGAGCACTAGCTAATTTCTAGGCAGTTTTAAAAATCATTTACCTAAATGTATTAATCCACTCAAAAACCTCATGAGGAAAATAGTGTAACTATCCTTGTTTTGCAAATGAGAAAATAGAGGCACCAACAGACTACTAAGTTATTTGCCCAAGGTCACAGAGTTCAAAGGAAATAGAACTCAGATTTGTGTCTTAGCTAGCCTGACTTTCCAGCAAGACTTCTTCACCTTAACACTACTGACATTGTGAGTTGGGTTATTCTTTGTGTGGGGGGCTGTCCTGAGCATTGTAGGATGCTGAGCAGCATCCCTGGCCCTACTCATTAGGTGCCTGTGGCACCCCTATCCCCAGTTGTGACAGCCAAAAATGTCTCCAGACTGCCAAATTTCTCCTGGTGGGCTAAATCTACCTCCTACCCCACCCCCATTAAGAACCAATGATTTAGGGGGTGCAAGGGTAGTTCAGTGGTAGAATTCTCTCCTGCCATGCCAGAGACTTGGGTTCAATTCCTGGCCCATGCACTTCCTGAACAAACAAACAAACAAAAAACCAACCAGAGAAACAAAATTTAACAAATGGTGCTGCAATAACAGGATACTTACATGGAAAAAATTGAAATGTGACCCCTTCCATATAGCATACAAAAAAAAAAAAGATATAAAAGGAACCAGTGATTTAGAGGTACTTCCCTGTATAGGTCAATTTTTGTGTGTGTCAGTTTTGCTAGGTTTTAGTGTCCAGTTGTTTGGTCAAACACTGACATAGTTGTTGCATCCTCTGGTTTGCCCTATATAATTCAGACTTGCCAGCACCCACAATTGCATGTATATATACATATAGATACATACATATACAGATACATATATTCTGTTGGTTCTATTTCTCTGGAGAATCCTGATTGATACAGCAATGTCCCCTCCACCCCGCCCCGGTTTTAACCTTGCACTAAAGTGCAATTAAGTTCTACCACATTCTCAAAAGAAGCTGCTAGACACTGTCCTGAAGGACTTACTAAAAGGGGTCTGAAAAGATCCCATGAGCATCAGTCACATTCAGGCATGGAAAGAGAAGACTGGAAATTTAGGAAAATATGTAGAAGTAGAGAATGTATGAGAGTAGCTGATCATCAGCCTAATGGAGATTTCTGTAGCATTTCCCTTTCTCTTCCAAAATGACAGGGACTCCAAGAGGCCACTCAGAGAGATTGGTGAGTCTATAGGAGGGTATCTGACTGGATGCTGGCTGGTCTGCAGAATCTGCTGGTCTGCTCTGGACTGCTAACAGAGAAGATTCTAGTGTGATTGGTTAGAAAGGTCTTAGATACCTGAGATGAGCCTCTAGGAGTTTGGAGATGGTATGCCAACACGGAGAACAGTGGCTGCTTCTGGTGTGGAGAATCCTGAAGAAGGAGGCTAGCTGGGACCCTCGAAACAGCACTCCGAAGAGAAATGACAGTGTGGAGCCGCCTGCCCTAACAATGATTTTCATGGCAAGAGTCCTTGAGCTTCCTCTGGGTCAAGTGGTTGCTGTGGAAAGTAGTTGGGCTTGGACCATCTAGAAGGTTCTCTGACAAAGACAATAGCCTAGCAGGTGAAGCAAGCCAAGCCCTAGGAGGCTGTGTGGTCTACTGGCAGGGGAGGAAAGGAGGCATGGGGTCACATAAGGTCAATCAGAAATCTCAAGGCTAATTTCAATGAACTGCACAGTGTGTAGACCTCCAAAAGTTCTTTCACCTACACCCACTGAAAACACCATCATTTGCACACATGCCACCAGGGCTAGCTACATACTTTGTAGGGCCCAGTGTAAAATGAAAATGTGGAGCTCCTTGTTCAAAAGTAGAAAAATAAGTGCCATTAAAGGACTAAAATCGAAAATGATTTCCTTTCTTCTGCAGTCTCTCTTTTGATTATCGTGGTATTTTATTTAATTTGCTCTTAAATGTTATTCTCTAAAGAGCACAGAGATACTTTCAGGGTGAATACAGACCCTCACAGACACCTGGAGCCTGGCAGTGCAACTTGGTGCCCACACATGCACGTGAGCACATGGCACCCCAGCTACTGGCTTCCCCCTTCTACTAGCCACCTCACCAATACTCTATGCCCTGGCCAGAATTGAGGAAGTCAGTCTTCCCTTCCCATTGGCTACTGCCTAACTCACTGCAACTCCATGGGATTGCAATTTACCTGGATGGGGCAAGGGAAAGTCTTGCCTCAGTCTGTCAGCACAGGACGGGACTGTGCACCGATATGCACAGCTTGAAACTCAGTGGGGTGTGCACCCTCCACCCCACTCCTCCTTGCAACTGTGTCCAGAACTCCACCAGAGGCAGAGGAAGTAGTGGTCACTGGGTGGGGCAGGAAGGGGAAGGCAGGAGAGTAGCCATCCAGAACCTGTCCACCAAGGCAGCGGGAGACAGAACTGCACATGCCAGTCCAAGGTGCATGCTCCATTGTTCAGCAGACTTACAAAATGCAAATTCAAAGGTTAAATCATTAAGAATTTCAAGACAGTGACTACAGAGCATTAAAGCTAGCAGTTCTTGCATGCCCATAAAGCCAGCACTGCCTGCCACCCAGAGGACAACAGCAAACCAAGAGAGCTAAAATCTTTATCATTTAAGTAAAAAGGCTTTTGCTATTCCTTTCACTAAATCCTACTCTCCATCCCTTGCCTCAAAACTGGTGGAATGGGGGAGGATAAGAGAGAGGTATTTATTAAAGAGCAGATTCTGCCTTATCCTTGGACAAGTTTCTCAATTCAGGGTTTAGGCCTGAGCTGTAGGGAGAGAAAACAGATTCAAACCAAACTTTTATACCTGAATAGATTTACATCAGATCTTATACCTGAAAATAATTTTTTATTACCAAAGTGAATGCTTTGTTTATATAAATATACACACATATATATGTATGTCTTTATTTATTGACTGATTACTAACTCAAAGCTATGATTTATTAGTGTTGTAGTTTGCTAGCTGCTGGAATGCAACACACCAGAGATGGATTGGCTTTCAATAAAAGGGGATTTATTTAGTTAATGTATAGTTCTTCAGAGGAAAGCCAGCTAACTTTTGATTAAAGTTCTTTCTTATGTGGGAAGGCACAGGGCAATCTCTGCTGGCCTTCTCTCCAGGCCTCTGGGTTCCAACATCTTTCCCTGGGGTGATTCCTTTCTGTATCTCCAAAGGCCTGAGTTGAGCTGTGAGTGCTAAGATAAGGTATGCTGAGCTTCTTGGGTGGTGCTATGTTGAGTTCTCTCATTTAAGCACCAGCCAATTAAATCTAACATCATTCATTACAGCAGGCATGCCTCCTAGCCGACTGCAGATGTAATGAGCAATAGATGAAGTTCACATACCATTGGCTCATGTCCACAGCAACAGAACTAGGCAGTTCACCTGGCCAAGTTGGCAACTGAATCTAATTACCACAATTAGTAACTCAAAGAACCCAAATAGCTACGGATCTACCTGAGTTGTTATCAAGGGGCATTAAAGGAAAAGCCCATAGAGCCTGCTTTTAGTAATTATTTAAAAATAAAGTCATTTTCTGTTTGTACCCTGTGCTGGTTTGAAACTGTTATGTAATCCAGAGAAGTCATGTTCTTCTAATCCAGTCTTATGGGTGCATAGCTATTGTTGGGTGAGAACTTTGATTGGTTGTTTCCATGGAGATGTGACCCGGCCCATTCACGGTCGGTCTTAATCTGCTCACTGGAGTCCTTTAAGAGGGAGACATTTTGGAGAAAGCACAGATGCTTGGAGAACTTGACACAGAAAGCAGGAATGATGAAACCAAGATACAGACGTTTGGAGATGTTAAGCTAACAGAAGAAACCCAGAGTCTGCCCTGGAGAAGCTAAGTGAGAAACCACAGATGCTTAGAGTAAAAGTCAATGGAAACAGGAACTGAGAGAGCAGTTTGAAACCAGAAGTCTGGAGAGGACAGCAGACCTCACCATGTGCTTCCCATGTGACAGAGAAACCCCAGACACCATTGGCCTTTCTTTAAAGTCAAGGTATCTTTCTCTGGATGGTTTAATTCAGTCATTTCCATGGCTGTAGGACTGTAAATTGGTAGCTTAAATGCCCTTTGAAAAAGCCAATCAATTTCTGGTATAGTGCATCCTGGCAGCTTTAGAGAACTGAAACATACCTCCAGTGAACTCAGATTATTCCATATAAAATATAATTCAGCAATATAATATATGGATAACTCATATTAACTAAGTAGAACTCACCAGGAATTCCACATGACAATTCACCCCATAAAAGGGATAAATGATAAGATCATGATAGAATCAAGCTATCAAAATAATTTGAATAATTTGAAATGTGTAAAATTATTTCAGCCAAGGTGATATATTAATTACTTGGCAATCAACATGCAATTATCTTTTGTACGAGTGATTAATAATCATCTAATTACATTCATCTAGGCCAGGATATTACCTAAAATAATAAAATATACTTTATTCCACATTCAAATCCGAATTCACCCGACCTCAAGGTAAACACTATAGGGCTTCAAAGAGAGCATGTTATGAACCAACCACATTTTAAACTCTCACCCTTGTCTTTCATTTGCCTTATTTTTCTGCCCTAATTCACATTATCTTTGTAAATCACATTCAATTACTAGTGTTCATTTTCATAAAATCTTTTATGCGTCTACCTGGGCTGCATACTTTATTTTTTATTTTATTTTACACAGGCAGACACTGGGAATCAAACCTGGGTCTTTGGCATAGCAGGTGAGAATTCTCCCACTGAGCCACCGTTCCACTGCTCTGGGCTGCATATTTAAAAGCTGTTTAGCAGGTCTTGAGTCACCGTTTAATTTAAATATGACCTCAGCCAAGGTACAACCTAATTAACAAACATATTTTAAGTTATTTTGGATTTATGCGGTTGCTCCAAAAATTCACTTGATGTGTGAATTTGTGCTTATAGCAACTTTTTCAAAGTGTAAAGCACTTGAAACACCTGCATTAATGTTCTCTGATGAAGTAAGAGAAGAAATTAACGTGGGTACAAGTACTGAGTTCCAGTCTTAGTATACCTTATTCTTCTCTAAATTTGGACTTATTGAGACCTATATGCCACCTGTGCAAGCACAAACTTGTATATCAAATTTAAGAAGGTCTTATTATTTTACAGTAGGAAATGTGTTAAAAAATAGTTGCTGATGCCATTATAACTTCATCTACTTTTGATTGCTTAAGGCAAGGAGTGATCAACTAGCAGCACAATTTTGTACGAGACCTTTGAATCACTTTTGTAGAAAGTAAGTTTCTATTAAAGATTGTATTGACTCTAGGATTAAAAATAATATCACATCCTTCAAATGCTCTTATTGATAATAAAACATAGTTCATATAACAAATTAAATAACTATCAATATACTGATAAGAAAATTATTATAATTGTCAGTGTCTTCATGAAACCTCCCTTCTATACTTGGCCCCACCACTGAACAAAAAGGATTGTGATTCAAAATGGTTTCAATACTGATGGTTCTGACATTGCTGATGGTTCTGACAATGCTGAGCTTTAGCTGACCCATGTGTCCCCAGAAAGCAGTGAGCGTCAAGAATCCTCCCCACCTTTTTATGTTCTGTGAAATGGCCACCCTACTCTCCTGCAGTCTGAGATGAGACCCACACCCACCCTATTCAGTGAATATGATTCTCTTGTTTACCTGCCTTTATAAAAACCCGTGCCCCCTTTCCTTTTCTTTGAGATGTTCTTTATTAGCGAATATCCTCCCTATTGCAGTGACGTGAGTATACTCATCTTCTTAATTGTCTAGTGCATTTTGTTTATTACAGTTTCTTTAAAAGAGAAAATAAAGTTTAAATTCCTTGTTAAATCTGGAGAAGTCAAATTGATTGGAAAGTGATATGACTTTGAAATTAAGCGGGACTTAACTTTAATATCAAGAATGATTGAACATTCTAAAGCAGTTTACAGGGAAAGAGTAGATGGTTCAATTCCATAAATGAGGTAGTTGGAGTTGACTGTTTTGCCTAAGGTCCTGCCAGGAAATAACAGCAGCACAGGGTATAGAATTGTAGTGGAAATAGCAATTTCCTTATCACATTCCTTATCACCAGTAATGAAAGGAAGCAGGTTTTCAGTAAATAGGACTGTTATAATGTAAGTTTTTTATATACTAATACTGAAAGCTTAATTATATAAAGGGAATGCCTTTATGAAAGCTCTGTTATGGGGGAAAAATAGATTAAAAACATTTCTTCAGTTACAGTGCGCTATACCCCAGAGCTTTTGGGCAGATGGATACACGAAACTGACACCACAGTCTAGTGGCAAGCAGGGATTCTTGTATAGGAAATAAGCGCTGAAATTTGAATATGGTTACAAATTTTACTTGTTTCTACAATAAGTCTGTTATATTGTTTATGATGATCATTGCAACCATTATAATAGCACAGAAAATGAAATAGCCCAAATATCCCAGGAGAAGATGGGATAAATAAACTATAGTGCACTCATTCAATGGACTACTCTGCAGCAAATAAAAATTAGTTTGTAGGAAAAAAAAAGTTGTTTCTGATCTGGAGAATAAAAATTGGCTATAAGATGACAATGTAGCCACCTTCCCCAATAGAATGTAAGTTCAGCTGTGGAGCCTGCAACAGACTATCAAAATGAGCCATAGTCAGCTGGCAGCCATTAACCCTGAGTGAGGCAGTCACATATGCCAGCCAGGAGCTATTAACTCTTAGCTAGGCAGTCACAGAAGCCAGCTAGAAAGTCCCTTGCGTATGTGCAGTATAAAGTCAATAATTCAGTAACAACATGTCTGCAGCCAGCCCCAATTATGGTTATCATTTCTAACTTGCCTTATGATTGGTTCAAGATGCCTTATCTGAATGTTTCTGCATCCTGCTATGTATAAGACCTGCAGCTGTTTGTACCTTTGTTCCGACTTGCAAAGGCACCCGCAAAGCTTTGTGCCCTGCTGCACAGCACAATAAAATGATTCAAGCCCGACCTCTGGTGTCACGTCCTGTTTCAGAAGCCACTTGGCTGAAGGCTGTTCCCCGGCACCAGGGGTGCAACAACAGCAAGTGCAGGGACTGTACACATCTTTCATTGCTGTATCCCCAGAAAACAGCGCAATGTTTGGCACTTTATAAGTGTTTAAATGAATAAATGAAGGTATGTACAAAGTGGTTACAATGGAAAAATTATGAGTCATGCATAGAAAAACTGGTAAGAATATATACCAAAATGTTAACTGTATTCAACTTTAGGTAAATGATTCCTCTCTTCTTTTTTTTCACAATTGATATTTAAAATTTTAAAAATAAATTGTATTTATTTTGTAATCAGAACAAAAAATAAAGGTAAGTTAAAATATATCTTTTCATAGGGTTTCCAGAGCAGTCATTATAAAATAATTCATTTCTATATTTAGGTGTCTACAGAGCTGGCTGGCTTTTTTTTTAATCTTAGAAAGCAGCTTATTTTTTTTGAAATCCTTGCATTTTATCCAAGTTTATCCCTCAGTGAACAATCACACACAGTCTGTTCAGGATTATGATCAGCAAATGAAGTGAAAATCGAAAGGACATGTGTCTGCCACTCACACATTTTTCTGTAACTATAATTTCATTCTTCCTGAAATAAGAACAAAACCAGAAGCCTTGCTGCTCGCTAGTAGAAGTGAAGCTAACAGGAACAGCTCTGTCCTTACAGTCTTCACGAGCCATCGATTTGAGAAGAAAACTGTCTAAAATCCTACGCACTTCTTCTGAATGCTCTTGAGCACCAAACATATTTTATTTCTCAATGTTAGACATTTATTACTGAAGAATGCAATGCCTGTGTTTCTCGGCGTTAACAAAAGTTACATTTGATTGGCCAACAATTGTGCATTAATAATTCCTCAAGAGGAATGCGGAGTGAACATGTAGTGTGATAGAGACCTATTCTTCTAGCGTAGGCTACTAAATGTGTTCTGTAGTGATGTATTTGTACTAAAATTGTGAAATGAATATGCTCAGGGGAAGCATTAGGAGTCCTGAATGTTATAGCCCAAACTAGTTGAAAAACAGCAATATCTGAAGAACCAGAGTTGGGAGAAGGGAACTGTATGGATTTATTTTGTTCTTTTGTATATATTTTTTCCTTTAAAAAATATCTGTCATATACTCGAGTACATCAATATCCAAAATGTTAATCCAACTGTGGTATTCTGCTTAAGTAAGAAATACAAATTCCCCAAAAACCACCTAGGATTAATCTGTGTTTATTCTGAAAACATAATCCTACCAAATTACTATCCCTATTGAATCAAGCTTAAAAACTATTAAAGTCAATCTAAAATTAAATGAAGTATTTTAAGTAATTATATTAGCACAAGTTTGGACACTTTCCTAGTAAAATATAATTCTTAGGAAATTTTGAAAGAATCAGAATTGTTGCATTAAGACAATAGAATAAAGTATCCCAAAAGTAGCCTTTTATTTACTAGACAAAGAATTTTCCTTTTAATCTTTTGCACTCGGAGGAAGATACGTTTCTAGAACACTGTGATTTACAGTAAAGACCCGGAACCAAGGTTAGGAAGGCAAACAATAAATAGTTGTCTCTACACTGGGCATAAAATAATTCAAAAATTTGTTTCGCTTTATGGTAAAATAAAGAAAATACACAGAAAGCAATATACCTTCTAATTTATTTCCCTTAATTCAATCACAACAATCAAAATAGAAAAGAGAATATTTCATATTTCTTGCCAAAGGGCTTATCTAAAAGTTGAATCTTTTCCCCAAAATATTCAACACAAAAGCATGTACACTGGTGATCTGCAAAGTGAATGCTGATTACTGGGGATTTTTCTGCTAAACATTTATTTAATACCCACTTGACCTGATTTCCTTGATTCAACCAATGTTAGTATGGATTACTATGGGATACATAAATTTCATTCAAGTTTTTATCCAATGCCATGTCTGGAAGCATCTTTAGTTGTTTATAGATTGAGTACCCACAACCCTTTGCAGATATTCTTTTCTGTCTTTTTTTTTTTTTTGGTATCCACTTTTCAGAACTCACACAACACCATTACATATCTCTATTTTAACATCTATCACATTTTTAGTAGCTATCAGGTCATTTGTTCCTGTTAGGCTGTGAAATCACTTTGACAGGAGTGTTATTTTGTATTTTTAGCACTTAATAAAGTGCTTCACACATATAGGTAATCAATAAATATTTGTTGAGTAAATAAAGTAAATAAATAATAAAAAGTAAATAAATAAATAAATAAAGACTTGATGGGAGATGGGGGAGGAAGGCACTTCACTGGAATCTCAGCTGTGTGAATGTGCATGGTCCCAGCTTGATGCTGCAGAGCATCTGTGATTTCTTCCTTAGGAAGATTCAGGTCTAGATAATCTGGCACTTGGCAAGCAATACAAGCAATATCTCCTTGCATTATTGTAACAGTCCAGCTTTATTAACTATAGAGGATTTACAACTAGAAAGCAAGGAGGGTCCAGATAAAGTCATTACAAAACCCTTCCCTGTAGAAATTGCTTTTCCATGATACACGTGCCTGTGACTTATTTATTGAGGTCAAATTCTCCCAGGACCTTAAACTATTTCCTAGATGTAAAATTGGGTCAATTTTCTAATCTTCTTTGAAGCAGGAGTCATGACAGCTCACTCCTAGTTCAGTCTACTGCTGTTTAACTCATATTTGAGTTGTTTTTAAATTATTTTTTAACATAATCTGACTTCAAAACAATTTTATATATTAGGAATTCTTCATCCTTATATACCCCTGTAAAAGAAAAACAAATTAAATATAATATACACCCTGGGAAATAAAATCCTAGAATAGGTATCAACAGCATGAATGTTTTCTAGAATGATTCTACCAACATGTCCTAGAATTTTCTTCTCTTTAATAGAGATGAATCTGTGCTGGGGCTGCCTACAGATCTACCACTCATGCTCCTCATCCAAATGTAGAGAAAAGGAAGTCTGGTCCATGTCATGGAAAGAACCATTGAAGGTCATGGCTTGAACTGCATCAATATTATATATTCCACAAATCTGTCAAAAGACTTTTGTTAGTAAGTCATGAATATGCTTTTATGACTAGAAATTACAGTGAATATGTAAACAATAAGATTGAACTAATAGAGAGTTTTAATAAATGCTTATTTTAAGGAATAGAAGCCTGTTTTTGCTTCTGGCGTTTGACTACAAGTCATTTTAATAATAAATGGAAAACATCATCTTAGAAATCCTGATTTTAATAGGGATTTAGCAAGGTTTATGATTATTTCAGTAAAAATATTTGAGCATCATACAAATAAATGTTACTCAACTGTAATGTCCATGTTTTCTAGTTTAGTCCTGGTCTGACAGATTGTTCCATCCAATGCATGTTTACCCAGAAAGGAACTTGGTTTCAAGTTTCCCTGTTTGTTTCTGAGGAGTATGAATTGTTTGCCATAACTTTCTGAGTTGAAGGCAAATTCAATTTATTAGAACATCAAAATCATCCAGTTGCATTTGCTTTTCAACTCATTTTTCCTCTTTAGAGAAAACACAGCAGTATGAACCATGCATTTTTATTTAATAGCAGAACGGTATTATCTGGTGATCTATCTATGCTTAAGTTGGAGGTAAGGGTAGAGAATGATTTTAGTTGTTCTTTTTAAATGCAAATTAAGTCAGGCCTTCCCATTTTTGCTGCAAAGCATCTATGAATGATGCTCACATAGTCAAATTAAATAATCTGAGATAGGCTTATTTTTCTGAAGCAAATTATCAATGCTTTCTGCTGCCAGTGCCTTAGAATCTAAACTAAAATTTTCCTTTAAGGTTTTACTATGAGGGAGATAGGGATTCTCAGTGGTGTAGAGCTATGTCTAGGAAGCAGCTGTTACTAATTGCTTTCTGAGAAAGCAAAATCACTTTTTGATCTACAGGGAAATAGAAGAATGAACAATTATGGAAAGGCTACTACTGGATGAAATTATTCAAAATTCAAACTGGAGATTGCAGAGTAAATTCTGCCAAAATATATACTTGGTTCATAGCAATTTAGAAACCTAATGTTTTACTGAATTCAAAAGAAATGGAGACTCTAGTGCAGTAAGTTAACCAACCAGGTGACCCATACATGAGTTATATTGTCTCCTTTGGTTTAATTTTAGGGATTTTCCATAATATAATGAAAATGGGCAAAACAAACATGATATGAGATCAAAACTGAATAACTGGCCTCAGATAGCTAGTAATAATAATAATATATTCAACTCTTGATCTGAGGATGGAATGAGCTATGTAGTTTCTTCAGTGGTTTCCCTCGACACCCAGAACACTGCTGAGTCATTCCACTGAGCATCTGTTACTACATTATTATTAGCAAAAAGGTCATTCGTGTGTTAAAGAAGATATATCTTCTTTGTACAGCAAGGATGCGATTTTCTTTCTCCATTATGATAATCTAGAACTATGTAAATGGATTCAATCTTACAGACAATTACTGGCAGCCTCAATTTATTCAATATGCTGCTATTTTCTACATGCTTATAAGTTGGTTGTTCCAACAGCAACAGTTTTAGAACTGGTCTTTAATTTTTCAGTCTGGCCTTCTAATAAGTACATGGCTAAAATATATTGTATCTAAACTACAGATATAACTGTATTATGTTGGTATAATTCAGTTTTAGACTGAATCCTGGAATTAGGAAAACGTTTAGATGAAGGGATAAGGAAAAAAATGTTTTCTCTTCCTTTTGGGGAAAGATCAGCACTACACACACATTTTAAATTGTATCAGCTTATCTTTTTCCATGACTCTTTTTATTCTCCCAGCTCTTGGTACCTGGGGGTGGTTGAGATGTGTGTGTGATTGTGGCAGTGTGAGGAAGACACTAAGTTTCCCTCACTTCATGTTTTCATGCAGAGAAACTCCACTAGAGTCATATTCCTTGGCTTTCTCACCTCCTCTCAATCACCCTGCTTTAGGAGTTTGGGAGAAGGAACTGGCACATGTGGCTTAGCTCCCTTTGAGTCCTCCCTTTGGGATCTGCATTGGTGTTCAGGTCTGTTGTCTGTAATCTGGTAAGAGGAGATTGTCCCCAGAGGGAAAGTCCTGAATGGTCTAGGTTTGTCAGTGACCAGGAGAGTAAGTATATATAATTCAGTGACAAAGTAGACTAGTGATCTAAGCCACATTCTCCAAACTGATTTATCAATAATAAAGTTGGTATTATTATTTTTATATCTGTCTGTTTGGCGTCCACATCTGTCTTCCAAAACTGGTTTCTAATTCAGGTATAGAGGAGAAAGATGTCATTGGTTAGCCCCTAAACCCACAGACATATCCTTCTACCCTGGCTCTTACTAGTGCATCCTATCCCTACAAAGGACTCCAGTCTCAGTGGCCTGTTTCCACTATCCCTATTCCTTCAGAGCACATGCTCTGGGCACTAACCACTCTAAGAACTTACATGTGCATGGCACTTTTCAGTTTGCAAAAGTTTCACAGTCATTTATTATTTTATTTGATCTTCTAACCACACACTTCTAACTGAGGTCAGTAGGGCAGAAATTATATCATTTTGTAGATGCAGAAGCTGAAGACAGTTTAGAAGCCTCAAACTCAAAAGTCTGAACCCAAAGCTCAGAAATAGTAGAGTTAGATTTGTTGTCATTTCTCTGACACCAAATCCTGTTTTTCCATTTTGTCTCACAAATGTCTAAATGATAGGACATTTTCTTGAAATATCTGCACTACTAAAAGAAGATGCTGATGAACAGAATATAATCCCTTCTTAGTGGAACACAAGATTGTATATAGGCTAAGGGGTGAGGGATAAGAGGGAATGATTGTTTAATGGATGCAGAGTTTCTATTTGAGAAGTCTGAAAAAGTTGGGGCAATGAATACTAGTGATGGGAGCACAATATTTTGAAAGTACTTTAAATACTATTAAATTGTATGCTTGAAAGAGTTTAAATGGGAAATTTTGAGTTGTAGATACATTACTAAATAAAAAGATAAAAAAGCAAAAAAATTATTTAAAAAAAAAGAGGTTGTGTACAACGCAATCAAATGGAAAATTTTCAGATAGTGTGAGCCGGTGTGTTGTGTGGATGGTGGTGGGACATGGACATTTTGGAATCAAGGGACCAGACAAAGGCGGGCCAAGATTACTTCACACCTCTTTCTTGGGTTAATCCCTCCCCACCTACAAAGCAAAACTAAACACTAACAAATCCTTTTCCTCTTTCCACAGTTTTCTCTGCTTTCACTTCAATCACTTCACAGATTATTTAAATCCTTGCTATTCAAAGTGTGGTCCGTGGACCACCAACATCAACCTCACCTGGATCTTGTTGGAAATGCAGAATCTCAGGTCCCCTACCAGCCAACTGAAACACAATCTGCTTTTTTAAACAAGATCACTGGTGATTCCTGGGTACTGATTGGTGTGTACTGTTCTAAAAGCTCCCACTTTTCTCACACCTGCACAGCAGTCACTGTGGGTGTGTGAGTGGGACACATACTGGAATGCTGTTGGCAAAAAAAAAAAAAAAAAGGAATATTCTTCAAAAGAACAAGATCAGCTCCAATTAGAGCTTTGACTCAAAGGGATATACAAAATAAAAGAATGAAGTCAGCATTATAGGAGGTCTGAATTGTAATTGCAACTCTGCTGGCTGTGAATCTTTTGGCAAATCTCTACTCCAACTCTACTTCTTTCTTTATAAACGGAGACAATACTCTTGACCAAGACCAACATCAAGGAGCCTAAATGAGGGTTAGGTGAGAGAAGAGAATATGAAAGCACTCTGAAAAGTATATAGTGCCCTCACAAGAAGTATTTAAAACTGGGAAATAGTGTTTTGGGTATGTATAAATGCTCATACAAGAATTTCTTAAACAAAAAGTGAATACAATTCATTAAACAAAACAAAACAAATATAGCTGGTATCTCTAGTTAGGCTAGCAAGTGAATAGATGTGATCAGTTAGCTTTATTGAAGCAAGTGTCTTTTGTCAGTTTTCATAATAACAGGGAACTGGTGCCCAAATCCTTTGTGAAATGAAGCAGGTAGAGATCAAGCTATCCATATGTATTAGGCAATGTCACAAAAAACATGTGATAACATTTAGAGCCCAGAAGCCATCTATTTCCACTGTACTACGGGGAGAAAATTCTCCCTTTATGTTCTACTATCCTTCTAAGTGATAAGAAGAGAAAAACAAATTCTGGCTCTTGGTGGAGAGAAACATGGTATCATTTATTGGCTGAGAGCACAGCCTTTGGCATCAGGCAGACCGGATTTCTCCTTAGCTGTGTGATTTTGGCCAAATTACCACTGTCCATGCTTCAGCTTCACCTCTATAAAATGAGGATGATAAAGTTCTGAGTCCCAGGGTTATTATGAGAATTAAATGACAAAATATATGTTGGGTGGTTAGTGTAATGAGACTATAACGAACACTCATTAAATGTTAGCAGCTATTATTATTTATTATTATTATTATCATCAGCCACTTGAAAGGGTGTGATTTGAACATCAGCCCCTTGATTAAAGGGGCAGAGTCAGGGGAGAGGAACACAAAGGGGAAATTCTTCCCACAAAAAACCTCCTGGTGATGGTGAGAAGGATGCTGAGGAAAGAAGTCAGAACAGAGTCGAGATTAAAAATCATTATTAAATTCCCACCATACTGTAAACTTGCATCTTGCCAAGACATATGGGCTTAATACAAGGGCTTTCAGTGTTTCACAGTCCAAATGGGATCAGACAAAGTCAGGCAGTACCTCCCCTGTTTTCTTTTTTTTTAATGGTCAATGAATTATTTTTAACTCATTTTATTGATAAAACTTAACATACAAACATTCTTAGCATAAAAACATTCCATAGATGATGTACAATTAATGGTGCACAATATCATCACATAGTTGTGTGTTCATCACCATGATCATTTTTTTGAATATTTGCAACACTCCAGAAAAAGAAGTAAATTTAAAAAATTCATACATACCCCTCTCATTGAGTACTAGTATTTCCATCTACCCGATTTAACTTAACCGTTGTCCTTCCCATTATTTATTTTTTATCCATATTTTTTGCTCATCTATCCCTACCCTAGATAAAAGGAGCACCACATGCAAGGCTTTCACAATCACACAGCCGCATTGTAAAAGCTATCTGCATCCCAGCAGTCTTGTTTCCCTGTGCTCTTGGATCTTTTTTGCTCCTGCACTGCGGTGAGGTAGTTCATATTCAGTGACTGACAGGAACCCGAGAGGGAGCTGACCCACAAGCACAAGGCACGGCCTTCACGGAGGACGCCTGGGGCATGGAGGCACTCGTGCCTGTGACGACGGCAGACACGGTGAGTGGAGTGGAGATTCCTGCCATTGGAGAAGAATCACAAGCTCAGTGACATAACCTCGAGTTCTGAGATCTGGGGTTATATTACACCAGCTGACCGATTTCTGAACAATAGCAATCTGGCAATCAAAGGAATGGGGGTAGAGGGAAATTCCCAAATATTGACTAGTACACATCTTGAGCCCCAGTAAGAAGCTCTCGTTGGATTTTTTCCCCACCTCTTTTACTTGCGCTCACCCTTATTGTCCATGTTTCCTTTTTCCACCTAAAGACTTTGCAGCTCTGCTTCAGAGAGTTGGATGTGCCTTCCAAGACTCATCTGCTTCCTGCCCTCAGAGGGCACCTCTTCTAACTATGCTAGAGAGGTTAAAAAAAGTGTTTTATTTTTAAAATTTCTTCTGGGAAAGAAATGCCAAAGCTGTTTCTACTGACCATTCCCATTATTTCACAATTTTTGCTGTTAAGAAATTGTCTTTATGTCTGTTTAACGGTACATTATAGTGCTTCTCAGTGAGCCTATTTCTACTTCAGTGATTCTTAGTGGCATTAAAGATTGCTATTCTCTATATTATGTTTCTGTAGAGAATGTTTAAAAGCCATCACATTGCTATCTCTTTGTCATTTGTTACAGAACCTTCAGTTCAATCGAGATTCAGAGTATTGGTGTGCTAGTGGAAGCACGGCTCATTGTAAATATTTAGTGAACAGCTCAAAAAATACGTCAGTTTTTTCCCCTTCTCCTTCCTGCCCTGTCCTTTCCTTCCCCTTTCCTTTGCATTCCTTCACCTTCCTTTACCCTTCCCCTTCCCTTTCCTTCCATTCCCTATTCCTTTCCTCCTCTCCTTTCACTTTCCTTTCCTTCTTTGGTCTCTGGCATGAGCATCAGAGGTGAGGATATCAGGGTTGCAGAGACAATGGAAGAGTAAGTGACTCAGAGGTTTCCTTAATAAAATACTGGTCTTGGAAGGCTATTCCATGTCTATGCTAATTTCTTAGAGGAAAACTGCAAGAGTATTGCCTGGAGAGAAAGCATAGTACTGTAAATACTGGAAATGGATTCTGGCTGGGTTGGTTTTATTTCTTAACTTCCCACCAGGGAGGTACAAATGGAGTCCTTAATGATTTTTATAAGTTGTGGGGACAATAACGCCAATAGACCCCAAACAGCAGGAAGAGCTCTGTGATTTACTCGTAAATGTACAGACTCAGCACATGGAGAGCTTTCACCAATACATTTGTATTTTTTTTATAATAATTCTGTGAGGTTCTCATCCAAGGGAGCCCCATGTCAAAGACAATGACAGCTCTACAGAGCCATTCAATTTCATTTTAAAGGTTTTTTTGTTGGTGGGTTTAAGACCAATATAACTTGGAGATATGACAGTCACCATGGGAGGCCCAAGATCTCACTGATTTGAACTCAAGAGTGAGAAACCTAAGTGCTGCTTTTAGCTTTTACCATCAAACACAGGCCACTATCCCACTGAGACCCAGGTTTGGCCCATAAGGGTAAAACAAACAATCTGCCTGTCAATGGATACTGTTTGCATTTCTTTGACCCCCAAAACACTTGCTACATCAAAAACATAGAGATGTGAAATCTTTATTAATATTACAGGCATGTAGCTGAAGCCAAATTATTAAGTAAAACCTACTTCCTTATATTATACTGTACACTTTGGTAAATATTAGCCGCACATTGCAGAAAAGAAATATGAGTTTAGAGGAGCTAAGTAATTAGATCTAGTTGTGTCAGAAGCAGGATTCAAATCTTTCTATCAGTGCAGAACTCATGCTTTTCATACTCAAACTGCTGCCTCTCACTCTGGCCTGTAAAAGGAATTAACTTTTGTTTTTGAGATTATAAATCAATCTCTAATAGGAGCATCTCTGAGACAAGATACTAGAAAATTGAGGGTGGAATTATGTCAGAAGGGATGAAGATATTTTGTGCTTCTCAACTGGCCAAAAGTCTCCTTCCCTTTAAGACTTCACTGGTACAATGGAAGGGACCCCAAGCTATCATTCCAGCTGAATTCTTACCTCCTTAGATCAAAAATTTTAAAATGTCTTCTACTTGTTTTTTAAGATATGCAAGATAGAACTTGATTTTTTTTTCAATAGACAGCAATATGGGACTTAGTTGAAAAAATAAGGGTGTAGAAAAAACACATTAGTTTACATGCCAGAAAAGTTTTGTCACATATTTTAATTTGATGACTGTTAGGCTAATAAAAAGGAATTGCACTATCTATATTTCCCAGAGAGAAATAAAACACCAGTCATTATCTTTAAAAGGATGCTTAGTACAACTAACTTATATAGCTTTATTTATTCTAAAACCTTTAGTACAATTAATTTATATAGCTTTATTTATTCTAAAACCAGCATTAACGGTTTTCCTTGTTTAAAGTGAGCAATAAAAAAAAAAAGAATTTTAGAGTGGGGAGGAGGTGCGGAGAGTGAATGATGAGAAAACTGGTACATAAATTCTTAAAACAAAGAACTTGAACTCAGGAGTATTACAGCTACATTAAACACACTTATTATGTGTTAAGCCCATCTCTCAAAAATGCACTAATTTTGACAAATAACATTCCTGCCAAACCAGTTAAAGTTAATATCCCAATAAAGGAGTTTCAAATTATATGAAGCCATCATTTTAGACAAAGAAAAGTCATGCATTGGATTAGAAAATTATCTTCCCACCTACTGATATATTGCTATACATAATTAGGATAGATGCTTGGTGAAAGTGTTAGGAGAAAATATTTTGTCTGGTCGTTTGATTTACCTTCCCTGAACCCTTGCAGATTTACCTTATTAACTCCTAAGAACACATATAGGGTCCTAAGAATCCTTTGGTCTGAGAAGAATTATTCATCTTGGTGTTTCCATTAACCACTTTTGGCCATAAATTATTGAGAGGTTGATTGGCAGGTGTAATAAAGGGAGGGCAGACAGGCATCACTTATGCAATCACTGAGTTTTTTCACCCCGTCAGTAGTTGTTGGGGTAGTAATTTTGAAGGGAAGAATACCTAGAGTCATTTTTTCTTTTTGCATGAGCAGGCACTGGGAAGTGGACCCAGGCCTCCGGCATGGCAGGCGAGAACTCTGCCACTGAGCCACTGTGTCCTGCCCCTATAGTCACTTTAAAATGAGTAAAAGCTTTTCCTGTTAGGCCTAGGCAGAAAGATAATAAGTGATGTGATGGAAAGGAAGTGGGCTGGACCCTATGGCTAGAAACAAGCAATTTTCCCACAAAAAACGGTGTCAGACCCCAGGAACTATCACTAGAAGTTCTGTTGGCCTCTCTGATGGTTAAACGAACTGCTCTTGTCTAATTCCCTAAATAGTCACTTTTCCAGACTTATGGCCTATCAGAATAGAGAGTGGCAGTTCTAAGAACCTTCATATCCTGTATTGGGAGATGTTTTTCTTTATGAGTGGCTGCAGACTCAAAAGCTTTGACAGCCTTTCCCTGCCATGTTTGTTTCCAAGTAAATGACCCTATTATTTAATACATCGTATGGTGAATGGCATACCCCATACCGAGGAAAAGAAAGGTGATAAAAGGGAGAGGAGGAAGTACAGTATTACTCCTCCCTACATAAGGTTTAAACATCCTTGAACAACTTTATATAGTCTTACACTCTTCCCACACTTCTACTCATTTAAAGATGAATATAGGTATTCACTGAATGGAAATTCTTACACTCTTCCCACACTGAACAGAAAGATATAATAAGCTTTTTGAGCCATCACACATCACAAGTTCTGATAGCTATTATCTTTTATGAGAATGTCTCAATCATATGGGTGAGATTTGATAACTTCTTAACTATTCAGCCTATATCATTCTTTACCATGAAAGAGGAGTATTTTGAAACATGACAGATGTGGAGGGATCTTAACCAGCAAATGAAATCATCCTTTATTGTTTTCAGTTAGTAACGAGATACAGTTATTAAAGGAAAAAACATGGTGAGCTGAACACTATTAATCTAACAACTACATATTGAGCTGGAAATATGTGCAAGGCACTGTGATAGTCACTAAAGAAAAGGAAAAGATATCAGTAATTACCCTTGTTCTTAAGGAGCTCATATTCTAACAGAGGAGGGACGATAAGCCACCCAAGCTATCCCCATGCCACAGCTAAACACGAAAAAAGCATAAGTAAGTTACCTTAGAGACATACAAAGCACTGTGGCAATCCAAAGTGGGCAAGACCATGTCTGCTTGGAGCCAACAGTAAGGCTTCAGGGCCATTTGAGCTATGGCAAAATTTTAACTGAGAGAGATATGTAGGGAGGGCATTCTAGGGAGAGCGAGAGCTAGAACAAATGTACAGATGTGTTAAGCAGTTAGGGACAGTGACTGAAAATATCAAATGTCCAAATTGGCTGACTTTTACAGTAAGTATAGTCAGGCAGAGGTAGGGTTGCCAGAGTTAGCAAATAAAAATACAGAACCTCCAGTTATATTTGAATTTTAGATAAACAACAAAGAATTTGGGACATACATGCACTAAAATATTATTGTAGTTTATCTAAAATTCAAATTTAACAAGGTGTCCTGTATTTCATCTGGAAATCCTCATGAGGCAGCTTGCATTTTAAGCTGAGAGCATTTTCTTCAAATTTTGAGGTTAGGAGAATATTATGATCACATTTGTTCTAGTTTGCTAGCTGCCGGAATGCAACATACCAGAGACGGATTGGCTTTTAATAAAAGGGGATTTATTTAGTTAGTTCTTCAGAGGAAAGGCAGCTAACCACTGAGGTTCTTTCTTACGTGGGAAGGCGCAGGGTGGTCTCTGCTGGTCTTCTCTCCAGGCCCCTGGGTTCCAACAACTTTCCCCAGGGTGACTTCTTTCTTCATCCCCAAAGGCCTGGGCTGAGCTGTAAGTGCTGAGATGAGGAATGCCAAGCTGCTAGGCTGTGCTACATTGCACTCTCTCATTTAAGCACCAGCCAATTAAGTCAAACGTCACTCATTGCAGCAGACACGCCTCCTAGCCAACTACAGATGTAATTAGCAACAGATGAAGTTCATGTACCATTGGCTTATGTCCGCAGCAACAAAACTAGGTATGCTCACCTGGCCAAGTTGACAACTGACTCTAACTAACACAACATTTGCATTTTAGAACTATTACTCTGGTAGCAGTGTTGAATTGCAGTAAGAAGAGCCAGAGATGAAATGAGTGGTTACGTGGTTTCTACAAGCCCCTTCTACAGCTTTGTGTATGTCAGCAAAAGGTGCTGGGAAATGCCATCCCCCCAAATCTCATGGGGTAGCTCCCCACTGCCTGCCTCAGCCGGATGCCAGAAAACCAAGCAAGACATCTCTGGGCAGGTAGGAGTTTATTAAGGTGACCTACGTGAAAGTTAATGGAGGGGAGGGGTGGTCACAGCTGTGGTCAGAGCAGGAGGAATGGAAAAGAGATGACAAGCAGGGATTTGAGGACTTTTTATAGAGAAGATTAGCTCTTAGAGCAGCAGTTCTCAAAATAGGTCTGTGGACCCCTGGGGGATTTCCAAAACATTTCCAGAGTCTCCGTGTGGTGAAAATGAGTTCAATAAGAATTCTAACAGATTATTAACTGTTTTCACGTTATTAACATTTGCACTGGTGGTGCAAAAGCAATGGTTGGTAAACTGCAGATGCCTTAGCACCAACTGAACTAGCAATCACTATATTCTTCATCTCTGAAGCATTCAGTTAAAAATGAAAACAGTAAAATTTATTACTTTTTAATAAATTGCAGCCCTCAAGTACATGCTTTGTTAATATTCTGTTTGATGAGATGAGCAATATACACAAGGTACTTCCAAATACTGAAGGACAATGGAAAACCATTTAAGTAACTGAGTTGTGATTAGAATTATCTTCTTTTTTAAAATGGAACACCATTTGTACTTGAAATAACAACAGAAAAACTATAGTTGTTCCGAGTTGGATATGTGACAGATATTTTTTTCAAAACAGAGTGAAATAAGCCTATTACTTCAAGGAAAACAACTAAGAGTATTTGTTGCCAATGTTAAAATTTGAGCTTTCAAGCCAAAACTAGGATTTTTTAAAAACTTGTGTCCATCCCTGGGAGCTTGACAGCTTTCCATTACTTAAAGAGGCTTTGGTGAGATTAATGGTGGTATTTACAAGCATGATTTTTTGATATGGTATAATGAATTGTGTGAACATTTGAAGACCTGTATAGCCAATATTTTCCAAATGATCTATGCATGGGTAAAAAAGTGCTATTCAAAGTGCAAGATAGATCAATGGATTTTAATCTAATCAAGAATTGAAAATCCATAGATATGTTTTCAGATTCCACTTTGCAACTAACGTTAAGAAACTATCACTTGCTGAGCTTTCATGTAATGTCAAAAGAAACTATCCACAATTATCTCAAAAAAATATTAAATAGGGCAATATATAAGATTCTATAAAGATCCCATGCAGTAGGGTAACTTTCTAGAAACCTACAACTTCCAGATGGGACCCTGGGCCAGATCCTGAAATCCTACAGGGCCCAGCCTCTCTAAAACATCAGCTGGTTCCATCTCCCTATCCCAAATTACTGACAGCCCTTTCCAACATGAAAAAGTTAGATTGGCCATTGCCCAAATACGCCTAAAGAGCAGGATGGAAAGATCAAAGGAGATGGTGGAGTTATACAGAGATGGTAGGGTTTAACAAATTAGTGTGAGTGCTGAATCATTATATTGATATTTCTTTTAGTCTCCAGTGCCTTCGAGCAGCTAGAAGTAAAAACTTAAAATCGTGGAATTGTAACCCATGCAAAACTCTGAAATCTGTTCTGCAACTAATTGTGGTGCTGTGCTTTGAAATTTATTGCTGTTATATATATATATATATATATATATGTTATTTTTCACAAAAAAGAAAAAATCGATTGTGGTGATAAAAAAATATTTATTCCTTCTAGCCTCCTATGTTCTGGAGCAATAAGAAGGAAAAATCTGAGATGATGGTATGGTAGCCCAGGATAGACTCTTCAATCTGTCCTGTAACTACTTGTTGAACAGTGCTTTGAAAACTATTGCTTTTTTCTTTCTTTACTTTGTATATATGTTATATTATACAATAAAAAACATTTTAAAAATAAAGATTTTAAAATACTACTATCTTTTCCTACCAAGAATCTTTGTGAGGCTAGATTGGTTTCTATATTTCTATCAAAATCTATTGCAACAGCCTGATCACAGAAGCAGAGATGAGAATATTGTTGTCTTCTATAAAGCCAAATATTAAGGAGGTTTGCAAAAAAGTTAAAACAATGCCACTCTTCTCACTAAAGTTTTTTCATTTTTATGTTTCATCTAATGTCATCATGTTAATTTGTAATGAACTTATTATTATTATTTTGAAATGATTAAATACACTAAAAAGTTTGTTTCAATTTCTAAATGGTTAACAAAGATAAATACACCTCACACAATAAAGCTCTTTGGGGTCTTCAGTAAGTTTTAAGAGTGTAAATGGGTTTTCAGAGCAGAGTTTGAGAAACACTGGCAAAGACTAAGAAGGTGATTGAGATTCAAATATAAAATACTTGACAAATTGGGGTGCCATTAAGAGAAGGGGAAAGGTGAAGAGAATAAGTAAGATTGGGGGGAGATGATAATTTGTTCAATTCTGAACATGCTGAGTGATGTCAGTAACTGAAGATGAAGTCCAGCAGGCAGCTGGAAATACATCTGGAAACTGAGAGAAAGATTTGAGATAATGACCCAGATTTAGTTTTTATTTTCACTTTTACAATAGATGGAACCAAGAAGCTTATTCCATTTGATTAGAGAATCAACAGTGAGCAAAGTACGGAGTTACTTGTATTTAAATAGTGGAAGAAAAAAATAAAAAGAATAGAAAAAATGGAAGAAAAAGCTGAAGGAGGAGAAAAACTAGATTAATGCAGAGTAACAAAAACCATTTTATTGTTTGTTTTGTTGTTCTTACCATACTCGTAGTATGGGCCAGGCATTGGGCTAAGCAGTTGACAAGAATTCTCTCATTTAATTATTACAGCAACCTTATTAAGGTGGTATTAATAACCTCATTTTGTGAATGAGGAGGATGAGGCTGGCTTCTTAACTGCTGTACTTGGTTCTGATTTTGGAAAGGATGCCTAATAGTGTCAAATGCTGCAGAGGGAGTGAAGGAGGAGAGCATGTGAGAAAAAGCAAGTGAAATAGGCAAGTAGTCACGGGAATCTTCTAGAGAATCAAGTCGCAAAACATTAGGGGAGAGTGAGGTTAGCAGAAGTTAAAATATCTGAGAAAACATGAGGGCGGTAGGAAGCAGAAGCCTGGGAAAATAGCAGTGTGCTACGAATGCTGCAGTTCTCTTTATTGAGAAAAGGGGGAGGGAAGCACTTCTGATTTGTATGTTATTCTACATTAATCTGCACAGCAATTGTCTAACCTTAAGAGATCAGATATGGAGGCAAGAAACACAGAATTTTGGGGGCGACTAAGTGCATTTCAGTGTTTTCCATCCACCCTTAACCTGCCACAAAACCAGCTTTTATTGCTGTCATTTTGAAAGAGTAAAAGCTGAGCAGTCAGCTTCAGGAACCCAATTAAAAACCATGTTCAAAAACCTTTAAAGATTGGGGGTCTTTCTCATCCTCTCCTGAGGGCAGGGAACATGCCTTTAGTCTACTCTTCTGGCCTGCACTGATCCAATTGCAGCACTATGTCAGAGCACTGATGCTCTGATGCAAGGAAACCGTCAAAATAATTTAATTATGCATTCAGAAAAATATTTTTTTCCCTCAAAGGTAGTTAAAACTCAAATGCGTACAGATTGAAACTTTTAATAGGGAAGAGAGTGAGCAAATTATTAATAGTAATAATTTATGTCTTTCAAACGATCGTTTGAAGTATGAATATAATTTGTGAACATTAACTTAGAAACCACTCTTTCCGGAATGAATTGTGTGATAATTATAATGATTGTGAACCACTTATAACAATCTTTTCTCTAGACAGAGCATACAGCTGAAAGAACAAAATCTGACAAAATTAGGGAGTTCTGCCCTGAATCAGCCAACAAGGCAGTGGGATTGACTCTTGGATTCTCATTAAGTAACATGTTATCTAAGTGCTTAGCTTGGCACCTTCCACTGCATAAGGATTCAATAACTGCTAAGTTGACCTGAAATGGTTCCTATAAATCGGTGTGTGTGACCGTAACATATAACATGCTAGATGGAGTAGATAATTACACCTATGGTGATTTAATGAAGGCTGGCAACATCTCTCCACCTGACATCTCTCACCAGCTGAAGTGCCATGGTACTTAAAATTCCACTGTGGCTGATTTTAATTTAGGCCTCTGGGTTAAGCTCCCATTTCTAATTTGCTCCCCTGTTTCCAAATTCAAGTCTCTTGAATTGTGTCCCTCAAAACATATACTGAATTCATAATCTCCAATGCCTTAGAATCTGAACTTATTTGGAAATGTGGTCATTACATTCAGAATTAGGGAAGTTAAAATGAAGTCCTACTGGCCATTAATGGTAGAACTGTACCATAATCCAGTATGACTCAATGACTGGTGTTCTTATATGAAGAGGAAATCTGAACACAACAGACTTACAGAAGGGAGAACCCCACATGACAGCTGAGACACAGAACACCATAAATTGCCAATGAACCAGAGAGAGAAGCCAGGAGAGAGGTGTGTAAAAGATTCTTCCCTACAGACTTCAGAGGAAGCATGTTCCTGCTGATGCCTTGTCATGGTTAGGGACATGTGTCAACTTGGCCAAGTTGTGGTCCCTGTTTTCTGATTGGGCAAATGCTGGCCTGTCTGTTGCAATGAGGACATTTCATAGAATTAGGTCATGATCACATCAGCTGCATTCACAGCTGATTCCATTTGTAATCAGCCAAAGGGGAGTGTCTTCTACAATTAGTGATGCTAAATCTAATCACGGGAAGCCTTTTAAGGAGGATTCAGAGGAGACAGGCCCCATTCCTGCTTCGGCTGGTGAGCCTAGCCTCTCCTGTGGAGTTCATCCAGACCCTCCATCGGAGTCGTCGGCTTCACACCCTGCCCTGTGGATTTGGGACTCTGTGTTCCTGTGGTCACATGAGACGCTTTTATAAATTTTATATTTGCAAGTGTTCCCTGTTGATTCTGTTTCTCTAGAGAAACCTAACTAACACATCTTGGTACCAGAAGTGGTTCTTAAGAAACAGAATCTTAAAAATGGGTTTTTATGAATGGCTTTCTACTCTGACTGGACTCAGAGACACTAAGGACTCTGATTCCCATAATCAGAATGACACTCCCAATCCATGGAGTGAGTTGGCAAAGGAGATAATCAAAATATCATCATTCGATTCTCCTAATGCTTTGCTTGTAAGAAGCCAGACTCTGGGGGATAATGTTTTTGACAACTTTACAGAGTTTTTTAAAAATGAGAGTTATAGAGATGTTGGTTGGTTGTTGTTAGATACACTGGCTACATTAAGGGGTGAAAGGGATGGGCTTAAGGCTTCAAACGAGAAGCTTAAGCGCCATCTTAAAGATGTAGACGTTTCTATGAGTATCCTGAAGGAAAATCTTATTTCCTGTAGCCGTAGACTTGAGATCTCTGAAAATCAGACTCAGAATCTTATTGTTAGAGTAGCAACTTTACAACATAAACTGAAATCTCAGTCTTGCATGGTGTCTGCCGTTAAAGTGAGGGCATTGATTGGAAAGGAGTGGGACCCTGAAAAAT
>PVIY010021582.1:31736-42329 GCA_004026745.1 Myrmecophaga tridactyla | reverse complement strand
GTGGGAGGAAGAAGTGAAGGGGGGAGGGAAAAGGGGAGGAGGGAAGGAAAGATTGAAAAGGCTAGGGGACAAGAGGAGAAGCAGGGAGAAGATGGAAGGAAGGGGAGGAGGGGGTCAGAGGGAAGAGGAAGGGGAGGGGGGAGGAGGAGGGGCGTGAGGGCTGCGGGGGAGGGGGCAGCCCAGGGTGAAGCCATCAGCACGAGGCGTGCTCGGGTTTAATTGTGGGAAGTGCTGCAGAGAGAGAAATGAAACGTGACTCCCTGCAAGAGGCTGGCACAGCCCCTCCACCGTCCCCGCCATGCAAGTCCCCCCCACCCCCCTCCTCGCCCCTCCAGCTGTTCCCCTCCCTGCTCCCAGGATGACAGCTGCCATCCCGGCGGGATGGGGAGGGAAGAGGGGGCTGCTGGGGAGGATGACAAGACAATCAGAAATCCATGGGAGGACAGACCAGATTGGGGCAAAGGAGGCCCAGGGTGACAGCTCCCCCAGGGAGACCAAGCCCCTGTACCCCAACTCTGCCCCAGCCCGGCCCAGCCATCCCCTCTTGCCTGGCCCCTCACAGGAGCCTGCTTGCAGGTGCCCTGCTTCCGCCCTGGCCCCCGTGTTCTGTCCTTCTCGCTGAGCAGCGCGTGCCCTTAGAAGGGGAGCTCACCCAGGCCCCCCGCGCAGAAAAGCATCACTTCTCATTGAGCCTTCCCTCCTGCAGAGGCTGCACGGTGGCTCCAAAACATACAGCCACGTCCTAATCCCTGAAACCTGTGAATATGACCCTATCTGGGCAGACGGTCTCGAGATGAGCACATCCTGGTCTTTTTTAGGGACATTTAGGGCCCTAAATCCAATGACAGGGTCCTTGCAAGGCCCTGGAAGGTGGAGCAGAGAGCAATGCCCCCCACCCCCAGGACGCCTGGAGCCCGCCCAGAAGCCAGAGGGGGCCAAGGAAGATGTGTCACTGGGGCAGCAGCCCAGGGCGCTAGCAAACCTCCCCGACCTGCCACCCCACCATTCTGTTCTGACTTGATTTTCACAGCACTCTGCACCCTTCACCAACCTATGGTTTACAGACTCAGTGCATTTATTGTTTCTTGCCTGGAAGATCAGCTCTACTCATGGCGGAGCTCTGGGGCCCGAGCAGGGCCCGGGGTGCAGTTGGCACTCAATAAACAGGTTCTGAGGGAAGGAGGTCTGCTGATCTGTTCAAATGCACCCCCCCACTCCGAGGCATTCCCGGGGCCCCTGGGGACATGGCTCCCTCCCCTGGCGCCCCCCTGCAGGCTCGCAGGCTCACCCGCCTGCCCAAGGGCACGGGGACTGCACAGGGGCTGCACAGGGGCCGCACAGGGGCCGGGTCCTGGACTACCCAGCAGGACACACTATTACCACAGGAACAGTGGCGCAGATGGGGCACATGCAAGCTCATCTTGGGGGGCTCCGGGCCCCGACTGGACTCCCTGGGGAGTCACACGAGCTGGGCACTGAGGCAACATGCCCCAAACCCGAGACCCCAGCCCAGCCAGCAGCTTCTGGGGCTCCAGGCAAGGGCCAGCTGCCCCTCACCTGCAACCCTGTGTGGAGAAGCGGCCTCTCCCGACAGGCACGGCACGTCTGCATCAGCAGCCGCAGCAGCAGGTGGGCACGATGCACGAGAAGGCGGCGCCATCACGGCGCTTTTTGGGGTCACAAGCACGCCGGTCATCTCACTCAAATTCACACAACAGCCAAGGGCTTTGGGGACCCCACCCTTAGCCCAGTCGGGCTCCAGCACAAAGCAGGAGGTCAAGCGGTTCTTGGCCGGACACCTTCCCTGAAATTCCTCTCTCCTCCTCAAGCCCGGTGGGCAGCGCGGCCACCCAGCACTGCCCCCAGCCGAGCCCTGAAGAAGGGGTCGGGGCTGCCCCAGGGAACCGGGGCCCAGCCCCTCCCTCCCAGCCAGCACGGCCACAGCCACCCATGCCCTCCACCACCCTGCAAAGGTGACCTAAGCATGTGGCCTTCCCCCAAATGCTCAACCCCAGGAGGAATAACGTGAAAATTCTCAGTTCTACTCTCTAAAATAGGAGACAACCAAACAGTAGGTGACAGGAGCAGCCCTCTGGCACCTTACTGTAGCCCACCTGAGCCTCTGCCTGGAGCCAAATCCTCCTGGCCAAGGGTCTGGCCACGCCTACCCCAGGTGGGGGTCCCGCCTGCACAACCATCCCCCCAACATCTGAAGACCCTCACGGTGGGCAGCTCTGGGGAGGCCCGGAGCTCAGGCTTCAGGTCCATGAAATGGGTTTGCAGACATCCTCCCCGCAAGGTGGGCATGGGCTCTGCCAGTCCCCTGTCCTTCCTCCACTCCTCTGCACCCACTCTCCATGTAAAGTGGGGTTCTTAAGCCTCAGCTCCAAGTCTCTGCCCCCTGCCCCCCAGCCCCCGGCGACTGGGGCACTCTCTTGACACAGCCTGAGGCTCAGCTCCCCTCCCTTCGGCCACTGGCTCTCGATGGGGCCCGTTTTGCTCCTCAGGGCCCCCCCCCGAACTCGGGGGTGGGGGTTGGACGGGCACCTAGCGGGTAGAGGCCAGTGCATAGGACAGCCACGCCACAAAGGGCTACCCGGCCTCCGAGGTCAGCAGTGCTGACATGTCTTGGGTGTAAGCGCCCATGGGAAGATTTCTTTGGCCTTAGGTGACACCAGGGGACAAACTTTTCATCCCTGAGCCCAGCCCTGAAAAGCAGCTACACAAACGTGGATTTAATGAATGATGGGACAGCTGGCCCTCGGCCGCACTCCCTGTGCAGCACCATCTTTGTATTAAAGCTGTGGCTCACGGCGACAGAGCTGGGAGGGCCTCGGGTGCCACTGCGGACGTCAGGTGGCCTTGGCTGTGGCAGTGCCGGGCAGTCAGCAGCCCTCTGAGCTGACAAACTGCTTCCCCCCGACATGCTCAACCCGAACCCAGGGCCGGGGCTCTAAGAGAGAAAGCCCAGGCAGGCAGGGGGACGAGGAGCAAGCAGTGGCCAAGCTCACGGACGTGTCCTGGAGGCCGTCCCCGGGTGGCCTGCCCAGTGGGCTTCCCCTCCATGCCGGCAGCAGGAGGCCCCGGCCGCCCGCCCCTCCCTCCGCCGCCCTCCCCACCCCTCCGCGGCAAGCTCCAGTGGGCCCGTGTGTCTGCCAGATGGCAACGCACCGTGTGTCAGGAGATAATCGCTATTAAAAATTCACTGGGTTTTATTTTATTTTTTTAGGTTCCGTTTGGGCTCTCCACTTCCTCCTAAAGAAGCTACCAAACTGCCACCCATTAAAACGTTTTAATTGTCTCTAATTAAAAGAAACATTGACTGGGTCACTGGGGTTTCTCCACTCTGGTGGCTGCAAGGGAGAGAGGGTATGGGGGTGGGGGAGTGGCACCCCTCTCTTGACACCCTGCCGGCTCACCCACCACCTGGGGGAGGGAGGCTGCAGCTCCTCCTCGAGGCACCCAGGGCCCCCTGATGGGCCCAGCTCTCCCCTGCAGCTCGGTGCAATTGCTCTTCTACCACAGCTGTGCCAATGTGGGTCACAGGTGCCAGGGGTTAGCCCCCCAGCCAGAGGCAAACGGGGTACAGCAGGCAGGTGTGTGTGACGGACATGCTGGAGCTGCTTCCTCAAAGTCAAGGCTACCTGGCGAGCCCCCACCTGAGCGGACCCCCGAGTGTGGACTCGGATCCCAGCGTGGCCCCTGCCAGCCAGGGCCTCAGTTTCCACCTCTGCGGGTGGCTCTGATGATCCCATCACGGAAGGGGCTCCGAGCTCCCACCATCAGCGGGACACGCAGGTAGACTAGGGCAAGTTAGGGCAGCGGAGACCCCAGCTGGCCCCAGTGGCCCTTCCATTCGGCCCAGGATTCAAGAGTCTGCTCGCTCCAGCAGGTTCTGGGAGGGGGACTACTGAAGTGAACAGGTGGACCCCGTCACTGGCCCCAGGGACCTTCCAGAAGGGGGGATTACAGACCACAGGCCCACCCACAGAGTGGAACCCCAGCACCCACACCCTGTGAGCCTCAGCCTCAGAGTGAGCCCAGGACCCACAGCGGCCGCCGAGGGCGGCACAGGGGTCAGAGGAGAGGGCAGGAGGTCGGTGGCAATCAGCAGGAGTGACCCCCGGGACCCTGTCGCTGTGGCCAGAGATGACAGTGGTGCCACAGATGGGCACCCCTGCTGCCTGGCTGGAGGACAGGCTGAGGAGTGCTGGCTCACCTTCCCCCCAGAACCCCTGCACCCCCCAGGCACCCTAACTTGAGGACACGAGGAGCGTGTCCTCTTTCCAATCAGACCAGACCCGGCCCCTTCCCAAGGGTGTTAAGGTGCTCGGCTTTACGTCAACCCCATCTCAGTTTTTGACGACATTCACTCTGTCCTCTGAGGTCCACTCAGACCCCCAGGGCACCATTCCTCACGAGGCAGCGGATGGGCAGGATGCGGCAAAGGTGCCTCTTTCCCATTCACTTGCAACACAAGTCCCGAGCCAGACCATGTAAACAGGTCAGGGTCTCTTCCCCGCTGTGGGCTCACCCCACAGAGGACTGGATTCGGGGCCCCAGCCAATCGGGCACACCCGGCCACACAGAAGGATGCTGTTTCCAAGAAAATCCAGGGGGACCAGGACACCCGGGGAGGCTCCCATGTGCAGAACAGGTCCCTGGTAGCTGGGAGGTGCCAGAGAAAGAAACAAAACAGTACATAGAGTTTTAAGAAAGAGAATTCCTCCTCTGAATTCCAGATACTTCTACATACTTTCCTGATGGCATCATTTTCCCTGGGATATGGTGGTTTTTGCCCCACCATCAACATTTTACCAGGACTGTACTTTACTAGGTCTACATTTCCAAGAGAGAAGGGGCCACGTGACTAATTTCTAGTGAACAAAGTGTTACAGAAGTATTCTATGGTAGTTTCTAGAAATCTTCCTAAGAGGCAGCTTGCCCATGCCTTTTACCTCTCTTTTTCCCTTCTCCCATCCTGTCGGTTGGAATGCTGTCCTGATGGCTGGCACTCACGCAGCCATCTTGGACTATGAGGAAATCTTGCCAAACAAGACAGGAGCCTGAGTTACTGAGGATTGTAGAACACAGCTACCCTATAGCTCTGGAATGCAGATCTATGGACATTTAGGTAAAAGTGGAATAAACTGTTCTCATGTCTAAGCCATGACCATTTTACTCACAGCTGAGCCTAGTCTTAGTGCTCTTACTAAAATGAAGTTACCAGTGTGGAATATGTGCCGTTCTCCAGGCACGTCCTCATTCTAGAAGTTCCTAGAAGGCCCTATGAGGACAATTGTAACGACAACCACCACTAACATGTAAGCACTTATGGATTATCAGGCTCTGCACAAATGACCTTGTTTAGGTCCCACACAAACCCTGAAAAATGAACAAATACTTGAATTGCTCCCATTTTTCTTCCAGAGCTGATGGTCCTAGGCATTGATGGTTGGGAAAAGAAATCACATTGCCATCTTTTGTTCTGGAAGATATCACGGCAGGAAGGAAGATGGAAGCAGGAAGGAGAAGCAAACCCTCTCCTCTAACTCTTCACGGTGGGGCCTGTGGACGGGTTCCAGTTGGCCGCCTACTTTTGTGTGGCTGACTTGTCCTGTCTGGGTTGAGGTGAGTCGCTGAGCCCAGGACACTGGAATGGAAGGCCTGAGAAGGCCAGGGCAGCCCTCCTCTACTGCGTTAGGGAGGTGGAGGCCCAAGAAGAGAGAATCCTTGCCCAGGGCACCATGCTGCATTCTGGCTTCTTCACTGCTCCTCCAAGCCCGTTCCCCAGTTCTAACGGTCCGAGGACCCCTGGGCACAGAGACTGGACAAGTGAGAGGTAGCCTCAGAGCCACATGCTGGACTGTGCCTGCACCTTGTGGGCCTCTGGCAAGGTGGATTTGAGGCTGCTGATGGTGCTGGGGAGGAGGCCAAGGCCCAAGGCAGGATGAGAGAGAAGCAGCTTCAGGCGGCCAAGAGTCTCTCCCAGAAACAAAGGAAGGGGCTTCTAATTTGGGAAGCAGCTGGCCAATGACCCCAGGCCCCTTGCAAGTCCCATGATTCCATACACTCCCCTCTGCCACTCCGTATCGCTTTAGATTCAAAAAATTTCTCAGGGACCCAGCTCTCAGAAGAGCTAACATTTACTAGGTTCTTTTGATATTCCAAGCACTGTTTGCACGTATTAACTGTTGAATCCCAACAGCCCTAGGAGGTGTATGGCAGTTTAAAAATTTGTCTGCAAATTCTCCCTTTTGGAGGCAGAGTCTCTGTTCCCTCCCCCGGAACCTGAGAGGCTTTGCTGGCTGCCTCAGAGAAAGGAACACAGCGGAAATGAAGTTGGGTGACCTCCGAGGCTGGGTCAGAAAAGAGACCAGTGTCTGCCATGTAAGAAGACCAGCTGACCCCAAGTGTCCATGTGGAGAGACAATAGAGAGAGAGACACCAACATGGGGAGCCACGCTGCTCCAGCCCCAGCTCTTTGCAGTCTTTTCAGCCCAGGCACCAGGGATGTGAAAGAAGTTTTCAAGGTGATTCCAGCACTCATCCGAATGCAACTATACAAAAGACTGAGCAAAAATCACCTGGCCGAGCCCAGTTCACCCTCAGATTGGCAAGCAAAATCAATGTTGTTATTTTAAGCCACGCTTTTGGGGTGGTTTGTTACACAGCAATAACCAAGCGGAACAAAATAGGTGTTACAATCATTTCTCCTTTTATAAGTGAGAGGTTAAGAGTCTTATCCAAGCACACACAGCCAGTGAGAGGCAGAATTAGGACACAAACCCAAGCCGTGTGGCTCCAGGCCCTGATCCCAAACTGCAGCCAGGCATTCTCACCTGCCGCTGAAGACCAGCGCCGAGCTCAGCACCCTGGCAATTAAACCATCAACTCAATCCTACTTCTTGAGTGGCCTCCTCTTTCCTTTCTGAGGGTTTCTACAGATTTTTTAAAAATAAAGCAATCACTTATTTGCAAACCTGGAAACAGCTTGTCTAGTTCATTCACTGGAAAACAAAAACACGTATGATGCCATCTTTGTCACCGCCCCGACTGGATTTCAGCCCTGGCAGAGGATGTTGCCGCGTTGTCCTATCTGAAGGGTTTGCAAACGGCCACCCCCAGCTCCCACAGACCGACAAGCTTGGCTACCAGTGTCTGCCATCGAGGGCCCCTTGAGGCCACAGAATCTCAGTGGCAGAGGCTGGCTGGAGCCCATTGGCCAGTGGCAGCCACAGCAAGGGGCTGGTGGGGGTTGGGCAGCAATTGCCTGCTCTCCGTTGGCTCCCTGGGACCACTCTTGCTTCTGGAACAATCGCTGCTGCTCAGCCATCTCATTGCAATGCACAATGAAAGCATTCCTCCCTGCCAGTGCCCAGCCCCTTACAGGGCAGGTGCAGTCAGCAGGAAGCTGGGTTGGTCTGACCTGGCTTTGGGAGCAATCTACCCAAAACCATTTCAGTAAGTGGCCACATAGCCCACCCCACAGTGCCCACGTTCTGACCATGCCCAAGGCTGGCTGGGCTGTCAAGACTGAAATCTTCTCTCGCTGCCCCAGGGATGAAGCTCTTAAGGCTGGGTCTAACACCACTGCCAGTGAGTTCACCCCTCAGGGAGTTGGAGTGAATTTTAAGGCATCCCAAATAATACACATCGACTTCGGATGTTATTCCAGTATTTGTCAGAGCAAAGCGCCCAATGAACAGGTAGGAAGTGGGACCAAACGTTCATTGTTCTGGCCAGAAAAGCGGTCACCCTCTTATCGTGCAACAAATATATATTGGGCACTTACTGCATACTCAGCTCCTTGGGAGATTCTGAGATGACAATGAAAAGCTCCTTCCCTCGAGGAGCTTTGTCTGACAGGGGAGTGGAAAGGGATACAAAGATATGATTCCACAGAGGAAAAAGCAACATGGCCACAAGGACAGGAGGCGGCAGGACAGGATGTGGAAAGCTTCTGGAAGGAGGCGGCATCCAAGCCAGACCTTCAGGCACAAGGCACCTGAAAAGCAAAGCAGCAGGGCTTTCCAGGTGGCAGAAAAAGTAACAGTAGTTGCCATTTATTAACCCGACAGCAGGCCAGCCATCATTATCCTCACTGCATGGGCACATTTATTCCTGGAAGGACGGTGCCCCAATCTCTGTGCTACAGATGGGAGACTGTGGCACAGAGTGGGCAGGTCATTTGCTCCAAATTACACAGCAATGGTGAGGTAGAAGTAGGCCTGGAGTGCAAGGCTACCCACACTCTTCTCTGTCACCCTACATGTGTGATGTCAAGCTGAGAGGTGGGTGGCCAGGGCATGGCCAGGAAGCCATGCAGGGTTCAGCTGGCGGGAGGGCTGGGGAGGCAGGGGGCTCTGAACGGAGGGGTGGCCCTGGCTAAAGGTGAAGGGAGAACTTCTCCTCCAGCTGTCTGGCGGGGGGCCACAGGGGTCCACTGGCCAGGGATGTCCCCTGAGTCAAATGGCCTGGCCTCCCACCTGGCCTTGCCCCTCCCTAGCTGGGTGGCTTGGAAGGGTGAGCTGAGCTTCTCCATAGCTCAGTGTCCTTATCTGCAAAACCAAAAAGGCACAAAGCCTCCCCATCTGCAGCTTGGGTGGCTTGGAAGGGTGAGCTGAGCTTCTCCATAGCTCAGTGTCCTTATCTGCAAATCCAAAAAGGCACAAAGTCTCCCCGTCTGCAGCTTCTAAGAAGATGATGAGAGAGCACAGGGAGAGGATGGTCCTGGCTCCTGGAAGCCCGTGACAGGGTCTGCAAGGCTCTGAGACCTTCTTCCCCGACCTTTTCCCCCCACCCCCCTGGCTAGGCTCTGGAAACAAACTGAGGGCCCTTTCCAGCTCTGAAGAGGCCGGCTGTGCACCCAGCAGGCTCAGAGCGGGGTCAGGGCAGACAGGAGGAGAGAAGTGTGGAATCTAACCCCTGTATCCTATGGACCAGGCCCACCACCTGCCCGGCAGATGCCAGCACGCAGAGATGTCTCCCCTGGGCCTGGTGAACACCCTGTGCCACCCACGTGACCATCCTGCAGGAAACTTAAGTTTCCAGATGCCACTGACCTGGACAAGGTCACCCAGCTGGTGAGGGGTCTTTTGGGGCTGCCAAGGTCCCGTGGGATGCAGGACCTCTGCTGTGCCCCCTTCACCAGCCAGGTAGCCAGAAGGAAGAAAATCAGAGAGTCACACAGAGCGGGCAATGATCAAACACCTAAATAAGAGGAAAGTTTTGTAGGTTCATTTAGCTTAAAGGGGAAAAAAGGCCCCCCTTTCGTCTAAGCTGCTGCCCCACTCAGCCCCCCAAGAGAGCATTGCAAACGGCCTAAGCCGACATCTGATGGATGGGGATTTGTTTTAAGCTGTTTCTACCCACTGGACTATAATCATCAACTGTTCACGACCTCTCCACAAACGACTCTTCCCCTGCTGGGTTTTCAAAAGGCAAAAAGCTTTCAAAGCCCCAGTTCAAAGAGGCGGGGAGGTGTACACAGAGAGTCGAGGGGGCCAGATGGGAGGCAGTACAGGGAGTGGAGGGGGGCCCTGGAGACCCCAGCATCACCTCCCCCGGCCTTGCCATGGGAGGGTGGGGTGGGGTACAGGAGGGGCTCCCTGGCTTACCTGCTTCTGGGCATTTGGTCTACAGGCCGGTTCCCCAAGCCAGTCAACCAGGCAAGGACCACAGCCAGCTCCCCGCCCCTCGCCACCCAGCTTGGAGAAGAGGCCAGCAGGGGAGCACCTGGTGGGCAGGGTACCCAGCCTCGCCCAACAGGGGGCTGGCCTTTTGCCACCATGCTCCCATTGTGTCATCAGGCCACCCTGTAGGGTCCTTGGCAACGTCTCTCCACTATCTGAGTCACTGTCCCTGGCGCCTAAGGACGTCTGTGGCCCCTGTCCTGCCCATGGCCACTTTCCCACCAGCCTCATGGCAGCGGTGCTCCTATGCCCCAGAGTCCTGTGGAGCCCCTCTCCCACGGGAGCTGATCGCAGGTGCTGTGGTCAGCAGCAGGCTCCATGATGTCTCCCCCTCTCAGCTGGGCCAAGGGAGGTGCCAGGACAGCTTGGGAAGGGGCGAGTCAGAGGGAGTTTAAACTACAAATCCCGCCCCCCACCCCCGGCCTCTGCAAGTCAGTGGGGAGAGAAATAACCTTCACCTCCTCCTTTCCTGCCCCTAGAAGGGGGCCCAGCCGGGGCCTGGGTTTGCTACACCACCACGAAAACGCCCACCCCTGGGCAAGGGCGAGGCTGGTGCAGCTGGAAACCCTGAAGGTGACTGTCCGGCTCCTCCCCGCGAGGCCTGGCCACGCAGCCGGCGGGCAGATGGGGCCCTTTGACTTTAAAAATAAACCCATCCTCTCTTTTCTGAGTTGACAGAACGAGGGAGGCAGCTCGGTGGCGCCTCTGGGGGCCGAGCACGTGCTGGACCCGGTGGTAAACGGGGGTGGGGGGGTGGGGGGAATTGAGGGGATGGGGGGCGGGGAGCCGGGCCGAGGGTAGGCCGGGGGCGGGCGGCGCGCGGGGAAAGTTCCTTGCCCGGCCCCCCTGCCCCTGCCCTCCCCGGCCGGCGGGCGGCACTTACTGAGACTCTGCAGCA
>PVIY010021582.1:0-31636 GCA_004026745.1 Myrmecophaga tridactyla | reverse complement strand
CGCGGGGTCGCCGGGGGCTGCGGAGCGTCCCAGCGCGCCGTGCGCCACCCCCACCTGCCCCGGGCGCGCCGAGGCCGGGAGTCCCGGGAGGTGCCGGGGAGGCGGGGGGCGGATCGGGAGATTCACGGGACCGCCGGGGACGCTTCCGGACCGGGCCGGGGAACGGAAGCCCGGGGACTCCGGGGGCGGGGAGTGTCACCGAGCAGCGGCGACGGGGGAGCGGGCCCCCGCCTGTCTTGCCGCGGGGAGCCCGGGGCGCGGCTGGGGCGCTTGGGGGCGGGGGACGCGGGGCGCCGGGCGGGGCGGGGGGCGAGCCGCTCTCAGGCCGCCCGCGGGAGCGCTCCCCGCCGCCCGCCGCCCGCACCACCCCCCGCGGCCGCGCGGCCGCCTCGCCGCGACCATTTTATTCCCTCCCCGCCGCCGCCCGCCGCCCCGCCCCGCGCGCCCCGCCCGCGCTCCCCCGGCAGCCCCGCTCCCCTGCACTTGATAACGCGCTTGTCAGGACTGCTGAGCTGCTCCTGACCTCTCCCCCGCCGCTGCTAATTAAGGCTCCGCCGTGACAGTTCAAGTGCCGAGCTTCAAGTTTGAGGAACCAAAGCCTCTAATTGGGGCCGCTTTTCATTTCTCCATCCCGCGGGCTGGGCCTCCCCAGACCTGGGCGCTGGCGCATTTTTCTTTTGTATTTTTCATCAGGGAGGAGGAGAAGGAGGGGGGCGGGCACGGGGAGAGGAGGGCAGCCAGCCAACCAAAGGGCGCAGGTGGGGGGAGGGTGCAGAGGGGAGCAGGACAGCCAGGTGAGGCCCCTCCTCTGCCGCCCCCACCCCAGCCAGCAGCCGCCACAAGACACCCCCAGGAGACCAGCTCCTAGCCCACCTGTCATCTCTCTTAAGGGAAGGGCCTGTGAACTCCGTGACTTAGGGCTGCCAGGCCGAGCCCAGCCCACAGGGGGCCACTGCTAGGTTGCCCCTCCCCCTCCCGCTCGGTCGGGCATGGCCGGGAGGCGGGTGGGGACAGAAAGGAAACTGGGCGCTGGGGGCGGCGGGCGTGTGTAATGGGGATTCGGTGCCAATTACGCAGCAGGCGCTGGGAGGCAGGCGGCTGGCCAAGCCCCCCGCAGAGAGGTGTGTTCAGCCTCCCGGCCTCAGCTCCCTCCCTGGGCTCCATGGGCCTCTCCTCCCAGATAAGTGCTGGCGAGCACCGAGGCTCTTAGTGACTCTTTCAAGCTGCCTTTCTCCTCCACCGCCTACTAAATCAAGCCCAGCGCTGAGAGCACCGGCTGGGAGGAGAGAGGGGGAAGGCGGGGCGGGGGCGGCTGGCTGGCTCCCAGGAGCTGGTGGAGGGGGCGGAGGGCTGGGATAAAAGTCACCAGAGAGGAGAAGATGGGGGAGGTGAGCAAGAGGCCCAGACCCCGGGGGTGGGGGTGGGGGTGAGGGGACAGAGGCCAGGCTGCCCTGGTGAAGGGCCTCCTCCCATTCTGAATCATGGAGCTGCTCGTTGCAAAATGCCGTGGATACTCAGGCCAGCCTGAGAATTCTAAGAGATTCCAGTTCAGCAGTGAGGGGAAGGGGGCTTTAGCCACCAACCAGGTGATTTTTAAAATGAGTCAAGTTTAGGCGACACCGGCAGGTCTCCAGCATGGCTGCGCCTGAGCGCCCAGACCCCACCCCATTACAATGAAATCCCAACTCCTGGGAATGGACCGGGCATCTGTAGCCACAGCAGTTTCTAAAGCTCCTGGTGTTTCCAACAAGCAGCCAGGGTTGAGGACTCTTGTTGCAAGCCAGCAGCTCTCTATGGGGGAGGGGGTCAGTTTTGCTCCCCAGGGCATATTTAGCAATGTGTGCAGGCATTCCTGGTTCTCACAAGTCGGGGAGGGAGTGCTACTGGCATCTAGTGGGCTGAGGCCAGGCACGCTGCTCAACAAGCTGCTCAACAACCTGCAATGCATTGGACAGCCCCTACCAGAAAGAATCATCTGCCTCCAAATGTCAGAAGGGCTGAGGTTGAGAAACCCTGCTCTAAGCTGACTCCCCGCCCGGGCAAAGGACCTTCAAAAACACTGTTCCTCCAGCGCCCAGCTCAGTGTTCACCCCAAATCAGTTGCTGGGTCCCCATCCCACACAGGACTCCCCTCCCCACGTGACTGGGTCTGGCGGAGCCTGCTGGAATCCCCTAACTTCCGCCCCATCTGTCATCAGACTGCAGATACTTCTTTGCAGACCATTCTCACGCTCCACTCATCTCTTAATGCCTCCGAAGATGACACTAGCTCGGGCACTGACAGGTCACTGCTGGCTCCTGCCTGGCTTGGAGCAGCCAAGGTCTCATTGACCAAGCTCTTGAGAGTGAGTCAGACCCTATCCTCTGCTCATTGCTTTGCTTTTGAAACTAAGTGCTGGACTTGACTTTCAGTACAGAGCATCTGACCAGGTCCTTTCTTCCCACTGCGGAGCAGATTAGCAAAACAACTTGGTTTCCAAACCCAGATGCCCACATGTCTGGCCCACAAGGTATCAGATATCTGTGGAAGGAGTTTTCCTCACCCCTGCTGTGTGTGAAAATCACCTGGGGAATGATTACTATGTCAGGCCCGACCCCAGACCAATCATGCCAGAATCTCTGGGGTGGGGTGCAGACCTCAGACTTTCTAAAAGCTCCCCATGTGGTTCCAATGTGCAGCCAGGGCTGAGGACCCCTGCTGTAAAGAGCAGGGACTCACTCTGTTTGACCTTGAACACACTTGGCATTTCAGGCTAGAGTGGCTGTAGGAAACTATCTTACTGGTCAAGGGTTGTGGGCTGGGAGGGTGGCTGAATGCAGCTAGCTGCTCCCCCCAAGTGGGGCAGAAGAACTCCCAGCAGAAGTGGCACCCAGTCCCCTCCTCCACCATCCCACCCCCACCCCCACTCTGCTGATGGGAGAAGCTGCAGCTGTGTTTTCTGGGTGCAGAGCAAGCACCAGGGAAAGCTGGGACACAGGCCAGGAATTGGGTGCAGGTGGTTTTCCAGACCCCAGCACCATGGCATGGTGGGTTCTCAAAGGTTTGGGTATGCTCCTTCCCTGCCACCCCAGAAAAGAAGGACCTGTGGAGTTTGGCTGCCTGGTGAGAACTTTGGAGGAGCTAGGAGGAGAGGGGAGAAAGCTAAGCTTCAGGTGGGAGGCAGTGTCGATCCAGATACAAGCTGGGCTCTTCAGGCACCATGTGAGCTTGGGCGAGAGCCTAAGCATCTTCATCTGTAAAGTTGGGGTGCGGTGGGGTGGGGTGGGGTCACTCAACCCTGCACATAGCAGAAAGGAGCTGGGGGGGAGAAAAGTCTTAATAACAACTTACTCAAAGCCAGGCTAATTTGCAAGCCTCAGTTTTCTAGTCTGTACAATGGGTACAGTGGGCTACATGACTGCTTAGAGGCAGAGCACTCTTGGTATGAGTTATTGTTCCAACCAAATCCCCCTATGCACATAGGCAAAAGGGGCACAGCAGAGCCCTGGAAATGAGCACTCTGGTGTCCCCAGAGTGAAAGGTCACCTGGATGGTTTGTGCTCTAAGTCCCTAACAGCCAACTTGTGGGGAAGAGGAGGATGTTGGTGGTGACGGGAGCCAGCAGGAGTCCCAGGAGCAGGACTGCCAAGCATAGTTGTTCCAGTTGTTCACTGCACAAATGCACACGGCTGGAGTGGCAAGTGGGGGCTGAAACTCAGCCCTTGCTCTGCCCATCGGCCTGCACCTGGGCATAGGTGCTGCACAGGTTGGTGGCGGCTCCAAATCCCTCTCCCAGGGATAGTCTCCCCTTCTACTCTGAGAGCACAAGTTGGAAATACAACCTTCCAGGAGGGAACAGGAGATATTCAATTCCTGGAAAGGGGTAAATTACTGACATCCACCCATTCCTGGGTGCAGTGTAGACAGGGCACACTTTGGAGTGGTCACCCTGGATACATTTAGCCTGCCACCCGGCTTGGGCCTGGATGCCGTACTTTCAGGGTGAATGAGCTCTGGCATCACTAGAAGTCACAAAGTAAGGAGAAGGCGAGTGATGGTGTCACATACACTAGCAAAACTAGTCTTCAATCCCCTTTGGGTCCTATGGACAAAAGGAAGGAGCAGGAGGCTAAAAATGACAAATACTCATGAGCTTGGGTCAGCTGTTTCTTTGCTAAAAAGGGCGAGTTGAATATGAGACCCAGAGCTCCTGGGAGCCAGTTCCTGGGCCTGAAATGGCATTATCCTCCCTCTGGCACAGGACTTTATTGGGCACAGAATCCCCTAGAGGGCTTGTTCAAACACAGACAGCTGTTCCGCCCCCAGCGTCTCAGCCTCAGCAGGCCTGGTCAGGGGCCCAAGAATCTGCATGTCCAACACCTTCCCAGGTGGTGCTGATGCTGCTGGTCCGGGAACCCCACTTTGGGTAACTCTGCTTTGGCAGGCAGCAACCTCGCCATGGCAAAGTCCCTGCCACCGGGCCTGGTGTGTAGTTGGTGCTCTGTGGGAGTTTCCCTTCCCACGGCCACAGGGGCTGCGTCTCCATGTCCAGCAAGGGCTGTCCTGTCCAACTGGGTGTCCCCACCTCCGAGGCCAAGCCCCCATCCCTTGCCATCGCCCTCCTGCTACAGCCCCTCCCGGCTCCCAGGGAGCCTGTTCCTTGGCTCCAGCCCTCATGCCCGGCTCCCCAAGCACCCACACTGCTGAAAGCCCATCTGAGGGCTTCTTCATTTATGTGGGACTCCATTCCTATTGGGGGGGGGGCCCTGATAGGAAAGTCTCTTTCTTTTCTCAGATGTTCCACGGCATCCAGCTGGGGTGTCTAGAGCTGGAAGTAGCCTCAGAGACAGCTGGTCCAATGCCCTGAGCTCCAGGAGTGTTGTCAGCCAGGGCTGGAGCTGGTGAGAGGGCTCCAGGGAGGCCGAGAGCAGACGGTGGGATCTGGCTCAGCAGAAGGGGTCGAGGGGGGGCAGCCTGAGCATGGCAGACCTGGGTACTACCTTTCCTAGGAGAGGGGCCCAGAGGATGCTGGGGTGGAGCTCCACTGGGGGGTGGGGCAGAACGCTCCCCAATTCCAGGACTGCGAGGACTTGGGCCCTGCCAAGGTGAACAGCCCCCTGCACCCCGGGGAGGTGGGAGAGATGCACTCGGGTGGCTCAGGCCCCGGGGTCCACCCCAGTTCTCACCCCATCTGCACCCACATACCAAGAGCTTGGTGATGGCTGCATCCTGGGGCAATGACAGCGGCCCTCTAAGGGACAGGAGAGAAACCCAAGATGACCTGTGTCCACCCCCCAGGTCAGAGGCCGGGAGAGGCAGCCCCTCCCTGGGGGCCGCCAGAGTCCTGGGATGCAGGGCAAGGCCAGCAGCAGCTGTGGCCCAGGCCCTGCGGGGGTGGCTCACCCGGCACCCCTGTTCCTCGCTCAAGATGGACCGACCCATTCTCGCCTCGCTCTCCTGCCCCCACTCCTTGTCTCCCACACCCCGGGGTCCTGACCTTTCCCTGATAATGTCGGCCAGGGCCTCTCCCCTTCCCCTCCATCCTTATCTGGCTGTTTGCTATACAATCCCAGCAGCCTCTGGGGCAGACCCTCTGCCCTTTCTTTTGGGGTCAGAGAAACGCGGGGGAGGCAGGAGCCCGCCCGGCTCACCTCCCCAGCCGTCCTCGGCTGGAGGCACTCTTAGGATGCTCATTTACGGAAGCTTTTTTAGCCCAACTGCAAAGTCTTTGGAGAAGAGGCTGTAAAAGGCCCTGGTCAGCTTTGCTTTCAGCTCCTCCTTGATGGGAGCTGTGACTCGGCAGGGAAAGTCCTGTTTCTGTCCTTGCTGGGCGAAGGTCGTCTGTTTTTGAAAGCACAGAGTCCCCTAGGGTCTCTCCAGGGAGTTCCAACGTCGCTGGCAAGGGCGGGGGCAGGGAGGGGGGGGGGGCGGGTCCCCCCTTGGGGCTGGCCGCTCCAGCAGCCTCCTGGAGGCCTACCTAGGGAGGCGACATTAATCTTCTTTAAATACCACTTAGCCGCCTCTCGTCCTTTCTGGAAGCAGGCAGGGCAAATCCGCCCACACAGCCGGGAGGAAAAATGACTGTCTCCTCCTTTGGGTGCTCAGGGTTTTTCAGGGGGGTTGGGTCCCCTCCACACAGACCCTTAGGTCAGGCTGACCCTCCTCCTAGATGGTTCTAGGGGGTCAGTGATGGAGAAGACGCGGGCTCGCTCCCAGGGCTTAGAGTCGCCACAGAAAAATGGGCAAAAATGGAGACCTTCCCTGTAAGGTGACACTGTGGGTTGAATCGAGCCCTCCCAAAAGAGATGTGCAAGTCCCGGCCCCTGGACCCACGGATGTGACTTTATTTGCAAAAAAAGCTCTTTGAAGGTGCGTTTAGTAAAGATGAGACCAGACTGGATTAGGCTGGGCCCCAAGCCAGAACGACTGCTGGACTCATAAGGGGAGGGGATTTGAACCCAGGGACAGACAGACACGGGGAAGAAAGACAGAGGCAGAGATGGAGCACGGTGGCCCCAAGCCCAGGGGCGTCCAGGACAGTGCCCCCACCCAACCCTAGAAGCTGGGAGGGGCCGGGGGAGCCTCCCCTGGAGCCTGCAGAGGGAGCAGCCCTGCCCACCCCCGCATCAGGGACTGGTGGTCTCCAGCGTGGGGAGGGGACAAGCCCTGGGTGCTTGGGCCGCCCAGGGAGGGGCCATCCGGCCTGGTCCTGCAGCACCCAACGCAGGCAGGCGGGTGGGACCGGAAGCAAACGCCGGCGTGGCGGCCCTTCCCGACCCCACTCCAGGGCAGTGGAAACCGGGGCTTGCTTCCTGGGCACTTCCACCCGCACTGACTCAGCTCCAGACAGCCCCGGGGGGGTGGGGTGCAACGTGGCCATAGCCCCCCCCACCTCCCCCCCACCCCCCTCCTTTCTTGTTGCTGGAAGCCAGGGAACTCCCCGCCCTGGCTGTCTAGGTCCCCTCTGCCCCGCCCCCTCAAATGATGGTTGATGGGGGGGTGGACCACTCTAGGGACCGGGGGATGGGGGGCTTGAAGGCCAGCACCTCTGGGTTACACAGCCTGCCAGGCGCTGGGAAAGCCACGGTGGAGTGGCCCGGTGGTGGAGGAAGAGCCCTGCACTGACGCTGCCGGGGGCAGGAAATCCAGATGAGCCTGGACTCTGCCTCAAAAGGTCCTGGGCCTTCAGCACCTCAGAGGCTGGGACCCCGCTGTAAAGTGGGATGACTCCACCAACCCCTCTCAGGTGTCAGCAGCACCCTGAGGGTAAAGCTGTGGGCAGCAGACACGTGGGAGCCTTGGGGGTGCTGGGTGGAGGGCAGCCAGGTACGAGCTGGCCCAGGGGCTTCTGGGCTCTGGACCCCAGGCCAGGCGCTTCCCCATCTGAGCTCACCCCTCAGGGGCTGCCCCTTCGGGGTTGGGGACCCAAGTCAACCCCACCCTTAGCAGCTGGAGTTCCAGGAGTCACCCTGAACCCCGGGGTCACCATCCAACAGGGCGCGCCCACTCCACCCACTGACTTTATTCCAATAAAGCGGCCGGCCTCACCCCTTGGCCCGAGCATGGGGAGCCCCTCACCAAGCAGCCTGTATCCCCAATACCCGCAGCTGGCTCCCGACCACCTCTTGTCCTACTTAACCACAATCACCAAATGCTTCGCTAGTACTGAGCACTCAGCGCCGAGCCCTTTATATGTGTTGAATTAACTCACTGTTGAATTAACTCACTGAACTATCCACACAGCCTGTTGGGAGGGGGGACAGAAGGGGAAAGGGGGACACACAAGGCTGGGCAAGCAGCCGAAGGTCCTCCAAATACTGAGCCATTTTACAGCAGAGCCCCTCTCCACCTCTCCAGTCGGCTGTGCTGAAGCCAAAATCTAGAACCTTCATCAAATGTGGGTGCTGGGAGGGGCTGCAGTCATCTGAGCTGTCACCCCATTTTACAGATGCAGTCCGCTCAGCACCGAGCCGGCAGCACCAAGTGTGGACAGGGCATCTCTTGGAGGGCATAAAGCCCGAAACACAGAGGCAAGGGAGGGTAACAATTACTGCCACGGCACAAACCCAGAGCAGGCAGAGTGCTCTGGCGAAGACTGTGAACTCCCCCAGCCCCGCGCAGGGGACCGCATCCATCCAGCCCTAACAGCCGGCTGGCAGAAGGGAGGTGCTCCATCAATGTTTGTTAACAAAATAACCGGGGGAGAAAAAACGCCAACACGCTGCCCGGAAAAGACACCCAGATTCCCGCCCCACCAGATGTTTCTCCCTGGCAGCATCTACACCGAGGGCCCCTCTGCTCACATCCTTTCCCAGGATTCCATCAGCTTGGGGTGGGGGCAGGGGGACGACACGGGCCTTTGCATGGTCCCCGGAAGCCGGGTGGGTCAGGAAGGCAGCTGCGTCACAAGGAGGGGGATGCACAAGGAGACTTCCAGAAGATGCCTTTCCTTTAGGCCTGGACACACCAGACACACTGACCTGGGGGCACCCTGAGGAACCCCAGAATCCTGGTCACACTCTCAGGACCTTCAGCCAGACTCTCTAGGGGTGGGGCCCAGGCATCGGCATTTTTTAACGCCCCCCCACCACCACCACCACCGCGGGGATTCCCAAGCAGCCAGGCCTGGGAAGCTTGGGGCGAGTGGGAGCTGTCTGGGGACAACGGGTGGGTGGGAGCTGTCACGGGGTGGGACGGGAACGCGGCCCCGTGCTGTGCTCACCCCCAATGTCGACTGCTCCGGATCCCCCGGCATGTCTCGGCCATGAACGTTGGGCAAATAAATAAATAACCAGGCTGGCAGGACCATCAAGCACCATCAAATTAGGGATGCGAAGAGTCAGGCAGCTTGACTCTCAAGACATAATTGCTTTAATTGCGGGGCCCCGGCGCAGGCCAGGATGCAAGCTGCTTCCGCACTCCCATTCGTTTTATTAAAATCCAATTATTCGCGCCGGCCATGGGTCTCTCTGGCAGGAGCAAAGATGCAGCTTCAGCCAAGGTCTAACCTGGTGCTGATGGACAGGCTGGCCCACGGCGGGCACGCCTCTTGCTTAGGACACAAAGGCCCAGCTCTCACAGGAAACCAGAAAGATGGAGGAAAGGCGGGCAGGGGCATGCCAGCCACATCGGGGGGTGGGGAGGGCCCTGGTGGCAGGTCGCCAGCTGCTGTCTCTTCATATGGAAAATGGGATAATCATGTCATCTATGGCATGGGGGCACTGTGAGTGGTCAGAGAATTAAAATCTGCGATGTGACCAACCCAAAGGTCCATCAGTGAGCAAATGGGCAGACCCATTGCGGTGCAGCCACACATGGACTCAGCAATAAAAAGGCAGAAACTCCCGTTAGCATGCAACGACTTGGATGGATCTCAAAGCATCTTGCTAAGTGAAAAAAGCCAGAGACAAACATCTTACCACTGAATGCTTCCATTAACAAACATGACATTCTAGAAAAGGCAAAACTGTAGGGTCAGAAAACAGTTCTATGATTGCCAGGGATAGGGGGAGAGGGAGGGGAAGACTACAGAGGGACATGTGGGAATTTTCTGGGATGGTGGTAGTGGTGGTGATTTCAACACTGTATACATTTGTGAAAACTCACTAAATGGTACACTGCAAAGGATGAATTTTATTACATGTAAATCAAATCTCAATAAACTTGATTTAAAAAAATACATTAGGTGCCTACAATTGAGGTGAGCACAAAGTAAACTCTGTGTGGAGTGACAGGATGCAGCCGTGCAGTTCAGGTTCAGTACAAATGGCAGGAGAGAGAAGGCAACTGCGGGGAGTCCCTGCCCCCTGCCAGCTGCCAAGAAGTGGGTGTGGGTAGGCCATCGGTAACTGGCCTGCCCAGAAGGGGGTGAACCTTTTTGTATTGCATTCTCTAGAGGGGCACAGTATTGTCATTATTGTTGTTGTTTTTGTCATCATCAGGAAAAGTGGATCTTCCAATCCAACCCCAACATTTGACAAATCAGAGAAGTCAAGTTACTTTTCCAAGGTCACCCAGCCAGCCAGCCAAACCCAGGCAGACTGGCCCCAGAGACCCCAACTTGCAACCACTATCCTCAGTGTTTACTGAGCAAACCTTTGTTGGGCAGAAAGCAAGGCAATCAGGCTTCATTAGTGTCTTTCCCCAGAAGCCAAAGGAGGAGCCACCATGGGGCTCGAATTTCCAATCAATCTAACTTGGCAGGCATGCTTTATCTCATCTGGGCCTTATGGAAACTGGCTTCTCAGCTGACCCCTGTGGCCGAGAGGGCATGGGGGGGCCGTGACTGCCCCCTAATTTGGAAGCCAGGCCTTCCAACCCAGGGCTTGACCTCGGCCTCACAACACCCAGCCTGGCTGCGGGCCTCTGTACCAAAAGAGGGCCCTGAGGTTTCCCATTGACCCCCTGGCTTTGTTTTTCCAGGTTTCTCCAGGCCCGGAACCAACCAGAAAAGTCGGTTAGCCTGGGAACAGCTGCCTGGCGTCTCTGAGAACACCTCAGATGTGCTGCGCGGTGGGAGCCCACCATCGACACGCTGCCACTAGGTGAATCCAGCCCGCCATTAGAGTCACAAAGACCAATTAAAACGAGAGGAAAAACAGCCTCCTGTCCTCCCCCAGAGCCCGGGCCAGCTGCTCCCCGCTCCCACCTCGCCAGCCCCACGGGGCCACGCTCACGTACACGCCTGGCTCCCCTCCCTGCACCCCCAGCCACCTGCTTTTGACAAAGTCAATATTGACGCCTTCTAAGCCTCCCGCTCTGCCGTGGGGAGGGCTGGGGGGTGGAGCGCGGGGAGAGGCAAACGGCTCCCGGATTTTCTACTCAATTGCTGCAAGCAGAGATGAGAAATTGCCTTTCTGACCCAAAACCGGAGTTCACAGCTGCACTTCATTACAGATTTCTCCGGGAGGCCCTGGGAGAGGCACACGGCTCTGGGAGGGCTCACCTGTTCATGGGAGCAGCCGCCCACCTCTTTCAGAAGCATGCTGGTGGCTTCCTGCCCGGGGTGGCAGGGGCAGGGAGTGGGTGGGCCGCATGGAGCGGGCCACCCCCAAAACGCCCTCGTCCTCCTGCCAGTTTGCATTAGCTCAGTGACGGAGAGAGGACAAGGCACCGGATCACTGGGCAGGAGCAAGAGAGAATGGCCACAGGTCTGGGTCTTGCTCTTTTTAGAACGCACTAAAAGGCAAGGAGCACCTCTTCCTCCTGGAGTCCCAGCTCATCTCTCTGGGTCTCCCACCCACCTTGCATTAAATTAGCATTACATTGGATGGCACAGGGTCTGGGTCACCATAAAGTATACAGGAGGTGCTCAATACATGTTCCTTCCCTTCTCAACTTGCAGGTGGCTCTTCTGTGCTTTTGAAATGCCACCGTTCAATATCTGGCAGTTAGTTAAAGAGCAAAGAATCAAAGGGTTCGCTATCCTGGCTGTGCATTAGAATCATCTGAAGAAAGCTTGGGTTGCACCCCAGAATCCCAGGTGGTGTGAATGCTTGGGGAGGCTGAGACGCTCAGCCTCAGCCCACTATTATCTGGCCCTCGATGTCAGCAGTGCCCTTTGCCAGAGAAGGAGAAGAGGCAGGACAGGCAAGAGAGCCCAGAGCTGGTTCTAGAAGAAGACCTGGGCTTAGAATTCAGCCCTTGCTAGTCATCAGCATCCCTACCCTTCCTCACTGGCTCCAGATTTATAATCATGTCCCCTAACATGGGGTCAGGATAGGCTCTGAGGTCTTAGAAGCTGCCCCTCACCCCCATCCCCTCCCAGAACGGAGAATGTCAGCCTGGCAGTGAGAAGCTGTGTGACACTGGGCAAGTTGCTTAACCTCTCTGGACCTTTGCCGACAAGGCTGGGCATTGGGCCAGATGACCTCAAAGATGTCCCTGGGGTGCAGCCTCGCACCTCCAATACTATTTCTCCATCCATGGTCTTCGGAGCCCTTTGTGGTTTGGAGAAAAACAGGGTTAAAAATGTAGTCTTTACCACCTGAAACTGGGTGTTACAGGTTGAACTGTGTCCCTGGAAAGAAAATGCTCAAGTTCCAACCCAAAGTCCCATGATTCTGACCTTATTTGGAAACAGGGTCTTTGAAGATGTGATTAGTTAAGATGGGGCCACACTGGGTGGGTGGGTGTCCCCTCTAATCTGCAGGATGTCCTTAGAAGAGGGAAACCTGGACACAGCAACAAGGAGAGGAGACAGCCACGTGACAACGGAGGCAGGCTGGGAGTGGTGCCCCACGAGTCAAGGAATGCAAGGCTGGCCAGGGGCACAGAGGATGGAAGTGGCCAGGAAGGGGCCCCTCAGCCTTCAGGGGAGCCCGCCCTGCCAGTATCTTGGTTTTGGACTTTGGCCTTAAGACTTCGGAGACAATAAAGTCTTGTGGTTTTAGGCCCCGTATTTGTGGGACTTTGCTCTTGCAGCCCCAGGAAAACAGCATTGAAGGGTCCTAAGACAGCTCAGAGTCTGCAAGGCCTCAACGACCCCATCTGGAAAGTGGGTCCTTTGTGAGGTCCAATGAGCAAGTCCAAGCGAGCACCCAGCCTAGCGGTGGTGCTTGCTGTCACAGAATGAGCTCCTCACGTCCCCCCAGCAAACCTGAGAAGCTTTGAGCAACCTGGTTTTCTAGATGAGAAAGATAACTCCCCAAGGCTAAGCAGTGGTGGAAGGACTTGAACCCTGAACTTGAGAGCCCACACTCTTGGCCATGCCACTGCCAGGAGGCCTCCTTCTGGTACCTTTTCATGCCCTGTGCTCTCCTCCCACAGAGACCTCAGAAAGGCCAGGGCCAACAGAGGCCAAAGGGACGATGCCACACCCAGAGCAGGTGCAAGCAAGGGGACGACTGGGTTAGTGCTTTCTGCATGCCAGGCCCCTCCTGGAGCTGGACATGCTCATGCCCTGGGAGCCTCTCCAGGCCCTGGGAGCTAGGGGCCGTTATCGCCCCTGCCTGAGAGGTGGGGAAACCGAGGCACAGCATGGTCCACCAAGGCCCGAGGTGGCACAGCTGGTTGGCGCTCAAGCTGTCCAGCTCCAGGGCTCTCCACTTGGTCAGTGGGTGGGAGAAGGCACGGGCCCCCTGCTTCCCAGATCGGATCCCAAACAACTCCTGCCCGGGGGACGCGGGGGCTAGGGAGACTCCTGGAAGCCAAAATAACAATTGTGATGACAGTGGGGGGATGCCATCAGCAGCTAATATTTACACAGCGCCCGCCATGTGCGCGCCAGGCACGGGGCCAGATGCTCTGGCTGATCGGGGAGTCTGACGAGCCTGGGAGGTAAAGGCCATCATTTGCCCGTTTCCCAGCTGGGGTGCCCACTGGTGGCACAGAGAACTCCCGTGAGCTGCCCAAGGACACACAGCTATGACATGTCCATGCCAGCGTTTGAGCCCACTGGCCTGTCCCCTCTGTCTGGTGACCCCAGTCAGCTGTGGGAGGGGGCCCCCAACATGGGAGGGGACGCCGGGGTGCAGGGGGTGGCCGGGCCGGCCACCTGGGGCCTCTCCCCCACACCCGGCAAGCAGACCACCGCCGCTCACGCTTTCTCCACCAGCCAGGCCTTGCGAAGGAAGCAGAAATCTGTCGTTTAACGCCGTGCCAAACCCAAAGTGGCTGCACCCAAACTGCAATCCAATAAAAGTGTGACTTGTCTATTTATCATCCTCGGGGCTTTTTATCACAGTGCAGATGGCTGCTACCTTTGGAAGGCTCAGCAGCTCGCTGGCAGCCGCCTGCCACGCAGAAGCTTAGCTCAACAGAATCTGTGTCTGCACCTGCGAGGGGCCAGCGGGACCAGAGGCCGTGGCTGCCGAGAGGGGCGGCCCGAGCCACAGGCCCTGCTAGGCAGCTGTCCCCGGCTGCCGGGGGGCCCTGGCCCAGCCCACAGTCCTGGCCAATTCCCTTTGCTCTCCTGCTCGCTCTCCCTCTCTCTGTCTCCCTCCAGAGCTCACATCCTCTCCCCCCTTCTCAATTTGCAAAGCTAGCGGCTGTTGAAACAGGCAGCAGCACGCTCGTGCCCACCGCTGCGCTAGTGGCAGGGGCAGCCACACCTGGTGTTGAGCTTCTAATTACCCCACGTGGCAGGCTGCTTCTGGAGTGGGGGGAGAGTAGCTAGGCCCGCAAAGGTGGGGTGGGGGCAGGTGGGAGGCCCGGGCACGAAAGAGGGGGCACGTCTGCATGGCATGCGGCTCCCCCCCATGCCGGTGCCAGGCAGCTCAGAGCAAGGGGGGCTGGTGGGGCACCTCCAGTGATTCAGGCTGAAGAATAAAGCCTGAGAAGATCAAGGGCAGGGCGTGCAGAAGAGACAGCAACGGTGCGGCTTCCGGGCGCGCGTGTGGTAGGGGAAACCCAGCGAATTAGAGCTGCTTCGAGACCGCAGAGGCAGGGGTGTTGGCTGCTGGGAAGCAGGAGGCGCACCTGGGCTTGCTGTGATGGTGTTGCCAGCAGGGAGGCGGCCGGGGAGGGGAGGGGGGTTGCAGGACCCTGCGGGAGTCACTGAGCTTCTCCTGAGTCTTCGTTCCTAAATGAGAGATGGGTGGGGGAAGCGCCCACATTGGAGGAGGGAAGCGGTGGGGGAGGCTGCTGGCATGGGGGTCAGACCCCGTCGCCCCTAAATGCTGCTTCCCGCCTGCTCCCTGCCAGCCAGGGCTGTGCTCAGAGGAGGCAGCTTTTCTATCAACATGGAGCCCCAGCTGCAGTGAGCTTGTGCGCGTGGGTGTGTGTGTGCATGTGTGTGTGTGTGTGTGTGTGTGACCGCGTGCAGGGCCGTCAGCTGCTGGAGGGAAGAGCCAAAGGATTGGGCTCTGGGGACAAGGGGCAGGAACCAGGGCGCTGTCAGCTTGCAAGCTATGACCTTTGCCCTCTGGGCTGTAGCCTTGGAAACAAAACAACAACCAGAAAACAGTCCTACCCCCCCACGCCCCCACCCCCCCACCCGGTTTCCCCAGGCCGCGCTGGGTGTCAGCTCTCCAAGTAGACCAGGGCAGCTGGAAAAAACAAGGCAGCCTGCTGCCCCGTCGGGCAGGACAAGGGGCTGGAGGTCCGGCTTCCAGAATCTTGCCTGCCCGTCTCTCTGGCCTCCCTCGAGTCTCGAGGCTCCAGGGACCCCAGACAAAGTTCCCTACAGCTCCCGAGGCATCGCCCCCTGGTCCCACCTCGTCCCACCACCCCCCACCCCCATGCCTTTGCTCATGTCCTTCCAGCCGCCCCAGGAGCCCCCCGACTCCCCCGGCCTTCCAGAGCCTGCCTGACACCCTAAAGGCTCCTGCTGGGTCCAGGGCCCTCCACAAATGCCATTTCTGCTTCTCCCAGGGGCCCTACAAGAGGGTTCAATCCTCCCCCTTTACAGAGGGGTCGGGCACCCGGCAGCACGCCCCCGCCCGGCACCTGCTCCACTGCCGGCCCAGCCTAGAGGGTCCCTTTCCGCCACTCGCATTCCGGGGTCTGAGCCGCCGAGGAGTGGGGAGGCAGGCAGGTGGGAGTGGGGTGTGTGCACCATGCTATCCGCGGTGCACGTCTTCCCAGCTAGATTGCAAGCCCACGTCACTGAGCTTTTTCAGAACAGTAGTAAGCTCTGTCAGGCACACGTGTCTCTGGGTTTTACTTTCTGTGATAATACTTAAGATTCCCCGTATAAGGATAGCGGCTGAGGCGAGTCCCCACGTCACCACCGGCCAGACCCAGGCCTGTACACTTCCCATCCCACCCCCAACCTCACCAGCAGGAAGCGGTCACTGCCCTCCGGGGAGGGGAAGAAGCAGGGCCCAGGGCCCCGGCTGGAGCGGGACTGGAGGCTGGCGGTCAGCGCTTGGGGCAGGCAGTTGCCCAGCCAGCCTGCCGGACCGCTCTCCCCCCAGGACACCTCTGCCTGGCCACAGGGTCGGAACCGTGGCCCAGTACTCCTTCGAGAGGGCCACATCAGGTCTCCCAAGTGGGTGGGGTTGTCGCCTGGATGACCCTTCATCTGAGAAGGGAATGGGGCAGGGCGGGGGGGCGGTTCCAGGGTGTCTGCTGTCAAGGAACGTGGTAAGGTGCCGCCAGCACCCCTGAACTGGGACTGCCGCTGGGGTACCCTCTGGGTTCCAGTGGGTATGAAACAGAAGAGAGCAAACACTTCATGCCCTTCTCCTGGCCAAAGAAATGCCAGACAACTCCTCAGCCAGGCACCAGATGCTGTTTCCCACCCAGGCTCAGTTTACCTCTGTGGATGGGCCCAACATCCTGCTTCCAAACAAATTCAATCATTCCACAAATATTTATCAACCGCCTACTAAGCATCTGGAACTCTTCTAGGTGCTGGGGACACAGCAGGGATGTGATAAGGGTTTCTGTCCGCCTGGAACAGCAAACAAACAAATAATACAATCGCAGCTACCTAAGGCTACTGGGAGGAAAACAAAGCTGGTGATGGGACTGCAAGGATGGCCATTTAGGGAGGACGGTCAGGACAGGCTTCTGGGGAAGTGATGTTCAGGCCGAGATCTGAAATAAGGAAGGGCTGGGGGAGAGAGCACCAGGCAGCCAGAAGAGCAAGTGCAAAGGCCCAGGGGTGGGAGTGAGAGCTGTGTGCTCCAGGGCCAGCAAGGCGGTGAAGGTGGCTGCAGCAGGGTGGGGGTGGGGGTGGGGTCCACATGGGAGCGGGGAAACAAAGCTGGAGAGAATTGCTGGGGCTATTTGAATCATGCAAGGGAGCCAGGATTTTATTCCAAGTGCTGTGGGGTGCTGCTGAATTGGATGGTTTTGACCAGAGGAACAAAATGGGCTTGTGTTCTAAGAGGCTCTCTCTGGATTCTATGAGAAGAAAGGGCTGTCATGGTGAGAGAGGAACAGAAAAGTCCATAGAGGAGGTCACTGCACTCATCTAAGGGCCTCTCCTCTGTTACAAAGACCATTTTCCCCTCTAGTTGCTTGGAGAACTCTTACACATTCCTCAAAACCCGGCTCAAATAACCTCTGCTTTGTGACACTGTCACTTAACCCAATGGTTCTCAAGGTGGGGAGGTGGGTAACTGTGTCCCCCAGGGGGAGCTGGCAATCTCTGAAGATATTTTGGTCATTCCAATGTCTGGAGATATTTTGGTTGTCAGGAGATATAGCGGTTGTCTCTCCCACTAGAATCTAGCGGGAGATGTCAGGAGTCCTGTTCAACATCCTCCCATGCACTGGAACAGACCCCACCACACAGATCTGGCCCCAGGGGCCAACAGTGCCGAGGCTTGGAAGCCCTAACTGCCCTGCAGCCTCCGTGCCATTGTGCATGGGGTCAGTGGTGGGTCCATCTCCTTAACCAGTTCCTCGCGACCCCCAAGCGTGTACCACAGGATGCAGAACCAGCGTCTCCAGGAATGGGTTAGAAACGCCACATCTCAGGCTAACCCTGGACCCTCTCCCCCGGGACTCACGTTTTCACGCCGCCAGAGCCTGTGCACACTCCGTGGCCCCTCTGGCCACAGAACCAACCCATCATGCCTCAGCCATTTGTGGACGCATTACGGTCCCTTGCTAGAAACGTGGCTCCTGACGGAAAATGGTACTTCCATGTCTGTACCCCACAGCCCCCCTGCGTTCCTAGGATGGCACTAGGGTGACCTCAGTGTCTAAGACCAAGGCTGACCAGCATCCAGGAGGAGAACCCTGGCCTGCCAGCCCTATTGGTGACCTTTGACCCCAGGTTTCCCTATATGGCCCCCACCACAGATGACCCCAAGCCCTGGCACAGTTGGGTCCTCATCTTTGGGTGGTTGCAAAAAAAAGGTCTGGGGGTGGGCCTGGGTCCCAGCTGGCTCATCCCAGATGTTTGTGGAGCTTCTGGAACCTGACGAGCAGAGTACTTCTGGGTTGTCTGTGTAGGAGGAAAGAGCACTGTATAAGGAGTCCTGAGGCCTTGGGTGCTCGTGTCCCCACAGGATTACCTATGTGATTAGCTTGAGCAAACCCTGCCTGCAGCTGTCCTTCCCTGAACGCCTGGGAGGTGGGTGCACAGACCCTGGCAGAGCAGAGGGTTCAGGGACCCCTGGTCCTCACCTCCAAGCCCATTAGCCCAGGTGACTCTCCCGCCCAGACCCTTCCAAGTCATGCATTCATTCACTTCACTCATTCAACAAGCATTTGAGGCTCTAGGCCCTGACACGTGGGGGAACCAGACACAGCAGGCAGGCCGTTTGCTTGGAGCTTATGCTCTAGAGGAGCCAATCAACAAAACAGGAACAAATAAATATGCACGTAATGTCTGCAAGTGGCTGGGTCCTGCCCCCAGGGAAGCAAGTGGCAGGGAGAGAGCAGCCCTATTCTTAGAGAAAATACTTTTCTGGGGGAGAGGCAAGGTGGGGGTAGAGGTCAGCTGTCCACAGAGGAGAAAGGGCTCTGGACCCAAGAGGGCCAGGACCCGGAATACTCTGAAAAGCAGAGCTGTCCTTGTGTGAGGGAGTGTGTGTGTGTGTGTGTGTGTGTATGTGTGTATGCGTGTGTGCATCTCTGTGTGCACACAGGTGTGTCACTGGATCGATAGGCGTGTTCACATGTGTATGCACGTATGCCTGTGTCTGTGTGTGCCAAGATGTGCACATGTGCGTGCACACACGTGTCTGTGTGTGAGTATGCATGTGCATCTCTGCGTGTGCATCTCTGTGTGTTGGGGGAAATGCTTCATCAGGCAAATCTGGACCTGAATGGCCCATCAGAAAACCACTCCCCCAGATAAAGGCCTGGAATTACAAAGTGCCTCAGCATGGAGCCTGAGGCGTGCATGCGTGTGTGTGTGTGCCAGGCACACACGTGCGCACGCGTGTGAGAACCCAGTGCCTCTGAACAAAGTACGTCGTCTACCTCTCCAAACCCACTGCCATCTGTCTCCCTCTCCCTCTGCGCTCGACCATTTGAGCCAGTGTTGGGGGGGGCCTGGCCCCAACCCCCCAGGCTGGGAGAGCCAGATGGCAGGACTCAAGGCCTCATCTCACCCGAGGGAGGCCGGGGCCTGAGGCAGCAATCCCCCCCCCCCGACCCCCCCACTCCGCAGGCCCCTGGCCTCTCTCCTCCTCTCTCCCTCCCCCTCTAGCCCCCTGGGTCAGGGGACAGGCACCATCCTCGTCTTTGGCGCCTCCTGGCTGCCCTGACCCCTGCTCCCTGCCCCCCTCCCCGCAAATAGCCTTTTGCAGCCACAGCATAAATCACCCTCCAGGTTAGGCTGGGGTGAGGGGGAAGGGCTGTGGAGGGGTGTCGTGGGGCCAGCAGACAGAGTGGCTGCGGGGTGGGCGGGGGGGGGGGGGGGTTCAGGGGGTCAGGAGCGTCCGGAGCTCCCCAGACCCTGGGAGTGATCTCGGCCAGGGATGCACAGCACCTGCCCAGGTGGCCATGGTGGACAGGAGGCTGCACTGGGGGGCCCACGTCCCTCACTGGGCTGACTCCTGGGTCTTTATCACTGGATGTAGCAATGACCACACGAGCCTGGGCTGGTGCTGTGGGCCTGGGCACCGACCCGGAGCTCTCGATTTCTGCACCTTTGTGAAAGGCAGCGGTCACACCTACTTTACACGAGCCTGTGAGAACCGCACAGCCAAGAACCTGAACAGCCGCCGGATGAGGCTGTGGAGACTGCTGCTTGGTTTGAATTCTGGTGTCTCACATTCTAGCTGCATGAGCTTGGGCAAGTGCTTTAACTCTTCCTGTGCCTCAGTTTCCCCATCCGTAGAAGGGGATAATAATGGCAGCTAACTCCTAGGTTGTGAGGATTATAGGACCAGCGTTTAGCACAGCATGGGCACCCAGGAGGCCTCCATAAACAGCAGCTGTCAGTATCCATTAGGGAGCTCTGGGAAAGCCCTGGGGGTCCTGAAACCCTTCCCTTTCTCCTTTTTCCACCAGGGAGACCACCTCTCGCCACTGTGGCCATTCAGTGAGGAGGAGTGAGCAGGAGGAGCAGGGAGGAGAGAGAGGAGGTGAAGTGGGAGGAGGAGGAAGGGGCGAGGAGAGGGGAGGAGTTGGGAAGAAGTAGAAGGTGCCAGGAGGAGTGTGGGGGAGGAGGAGCAGGGAGGTGTAGAAAGGGAAGAAGAGAGGGGAGGAGGGGAGAGGGGAGGAGGGGGAAGAGGGGAGGAGGAGGACTGGGGAGGAGTCGGGGAGAAGCAGGGATCCAGAAGAAGCAGACAGCCCTACAGGGTTTAGGCTGGCACTCAAAACCTCCAGTGTCCATCCATTTATTCACTCACTCATTCATTCCACAAATAGAGTCGGGTGGGGCTCGCAGTCTGATGGGGGAAGCAGCGGCGTAAACACAGGCTCCCATCCAGCCAAATGGGCCCAGAGATTTGCTCTGTGCAGCTCTGTGGGTACGGAGACCAGAACCCTATGCACCGACCCTGCCTGGACACACCTGGGACAGCTTTCCAGCGAGGGGACGCAGTAGCTCGGCCCGGCGCTAACATGAGAATACTGAGAGTCTCTCCTGGTGTGCTCACTGAGCCAGCATTCTGCACGCACATCTGCAGCGGCTTGCACACCTGCCGGAGGGCTGCACACCTGCCGGAGGGCCACACAGCCTGATGACGCGAGGCAGAGCCTGCTGGGGACAGAGGCGCCGACGGCACAGCTGGGGCATGTCAGCTTAGACTCCTGACCCAGAGACCAATCCAGCCACTGAGCCGATCCCCCCCAGCTGGAGGGGCATCCAGCGCTGTCACCTACCCGCACCCTCTGGTCTGGTCCTTGCCATGTGGCTTTGGCAGACAGCGGGAAGGAAGGGAATGTCTACCTGCCTCCTTTACAGATGGGGAAACTGAGTCCAGTTCAGGCCTGTTGTGGCAGAGGCAGTTAGTGGCAGAGCTGGGACTCAGCCCACGCTCCCTCCTGGGCTGGCATCCCTGGCAGACCTTGCAGCTGGCCCCTCTTTGCCCTTTTCCCGGGCAGAACCCAGCAGCTCCCGGGGGGGGGGGTTTGGGTACCGACTCCCTGGATGTCACTACTTCCTCATTTCCCCACCCAGGCACCAGACGGCAGCCTCACCATATAGCAGGGGGCCCTGGGTCTTGGCAACATCAGCCTTTCTAGAAATAAAAACGTGGGCGGGGGTGGGTGGGGGGATGGGGGGGGTGGGGGGGTGCGGTTAGGGAAGGCTTCCAGGAGGCCGGTTCTCGCATTTACATGTAAAAAGGCCTCCTTGGTGCGCTCCCCACCCCTCCCCCACTTCCTCCGGGGGCAGGAAGGGGGGTGGTTGTTTGGAAGAAAAGCAGGGGCCCTCTGTGACCCCAGGCACCTCCTCAGGGAGCCTGCGGAGGGCGTGTGCTGGGAGGGAGGTCAGATGGTCACGGAGGTGGAGGGGCTGCGGGGGAGGGGAAGGTTGCTTCCTCAGCACCCCCACCCCCTTAATGGGAAATTTCATGGGTGTGGTAACACGTGAGCATGGCCGGCTGTGCCCAAACCCCCGCCCCCGCCATCTGCTCAGAGACCCAAAGTCGCAGGAGAGGGCGGGAGTGCAGTGGATCCCAGGGCTCCAACCTCGTTAACCTCCTCCCACCCCCACCTCCTGCCGGCTCCCCACTTTTTAAAAGCAGATGCATCCAACTGATGAGCTCAGGGTCCACTCCAGCCAGTCCTGGTGCCTCCCCCCAGTGGGGCCTGGGGCAAGAGGTGGGAGGGAAGCCGCAGACCGACTGCCTTGTCCAACCCCGGTGGAGGCCACAGTGTGGGGTCCCGCCGCCCCCCACCCTCTGCAGGTGCGACCCGAGCACACAGGCCCCGAGGGTCTAGGCCACGTCCAGCTGGCCCGTCCCGGGGTTGGAGCTGGTTCCAGTGGACTCTCTGGGAGGTCAAATCCCGCCCCCGTGTGGCTGCTGCTGATGGGCCTGTTTCATCTCTGGGGCCATCCAGGAAAGGATGCCCCCTCTAAAGGAAAAATGAACCCCGCGGCTTGTGAGGGTCAGTGGCCAGGACCCGGGATGGGACCAGCATCTCCAGCAATCCAGGAACCCGGAAGGTCACCCCCAGCTGAAGGCCCTGATTCCCCTATTTAAGGGCAGGTTGAAAGGTAAATGCTCCAGGTCAGGCGCAGGTACGCAAAATCGCACTAGAGGGTCAGTGACTGAGCAGAAAGGCCTGGATTCTAGGCTGAGCCAGTGATCAGGGTCTGCCTGGGCAGTCCTCCTAGCTGTAAAATGGGGAGGAGAAAAACCTGGCAGAACCAATGTGCTGGGTATTTTCCCAAGGGCAGAGCAGGAAGCGGGGAGGAGTAAAGGGAGAAGATTTCAGGTGAAGGCAGAGAGAGCACGCGCAGCTCACTCAGCCTTCCATCAAGCCCGGGCCAGGCGAGGGACCCAGCAGCCCCTGAGCCCCCTGATGCTCACACCTGAGGCCTGGGGGAACCCAGAGAGCTCAGAAGTGTTCTGCAGCCAGCCAGCGGGGTTCAGGGCCTGAAAATGCAAGTGCTCGCAGGCCCAGCCCTCCCCTACCTTCCAGGGCAGCTAGGGAGGTGTCAAGCACACACGTGACCCCTCCGGCCTCGCTTCCGCATCTGGGAAATGGGCCACATGGCACCCACTTCGCTGTGCTGGGCCTTATTATGCAGCGAGGAAAATGAGGCACATACGGGAAGGACAATCACAGCCGAGGGGTCAGGTAGGAGGGGGATTTTAGGGTTCCCTTCATAGGCCTCTATACATAGTCTCTTTCCTTTTCTCTCCACCCCCCAGCCTTGAAGGGGCAATGCAGGGGGTGGGGGGGAGGGAGGGGAGCAGAAAGCCCCCACCGCCTTCACCCAGCTCCTCCAGTAGCCCCCATCCCAGAGCCCCTGACACAACTAGGGCACCCGCCGGGCACCCAGGGGTCCTGGCCAGCTGTTCCGTGGAGGTGCGCCTTCCCCTCTTAGTGCCAGCCCTCTCAGCCCCTGCCTGTCCCAGACAGACCAGATAGTTTGCAGGATCCCGTGCAAAATGACCTCGCAGGATTCCTTTTTCACAAATTACTCAGAACATCAAGATAGCAACAGCAGAGGCTTCTCCTGAGCATGGCTGGGTGACAGCGCAGGCTGCAGCCACAGAGCTGGCCCCACTGCAAGGTCAGGGAGGGCCGAGGGAGGGGCCTGGCCGCAGGAGCGAGCCCAGCCTCCCTGCACCCTGCACTCAGCGGGATCCCAGGGCAGTTCTCCCATCCTGTCCCGGCTCTAACGTATCTCAACTGTTTGGCCTGGCCTTGGGCAGGTGATGCCTCCCTGCGCAGGTCCCTTCTCCACTGGTTTGCTGGGAAATGAAAGGAGCCACAGACAACACGCAAACTGATGGCACACTGTGCACATGTGATGCGGATGTTACTTTTATTATATTTGTTGTGACTATCTGCTGCCACTGTCCTCCCAGATGCTCATGGAGCAGGAGGGACCACGAGGAACCTCAGAGCCATACTCATTATAGGGATGAGGCTGGGACCCAGCTCCGCCATTCAATAAATCCCATGGCTGTGGCTAGTCACTTCCCATCTCTGCGTCTCAGCTCCCTCCCTGCTACAGTGAGGGGTTGTGCCACAGGCCTCCAGACACTGATGCTGTAGAATTTCAGCTCAAACTCCTCCCTTTTGACCAGGGATATGAGGAATTATTTTTCTTTCTTCCTTTCACAGAGCCAGAGATTTCCTTCCTTTAGTTTAGTTATGTAACTAACATATATCCAGCATCCATCCAACATGCATCCATCCAGCCAACTTCCATCCATCTGGCCAACCAATACCTGTCCATCTATCCATCCATCCATCCATCCATCCATCTATTCATTCATTAATACAAGAATTTACCCAATTCCATTTAACTGTCCATCCATCCAATATCCACTCAATCAGCTACCCATCCATCCATCCGTCCAATGATCCATCCCATCCCATCCCATGTCATCCATCCAACATCCACTTCTCCATTCATCATCCATCCACCATCCACCATCCATCTGGTGAGAGAGGGAGGTATCAAGACAAGGCAGAAGGACCATAGACCCTGCCAGGAACCAACAGTGAGGGGGCAGCAGTCACAGCCAATGGTATATACCCCTGTTTCACCCTCCAAAGCTGGGAGAGGGCAGGGGTAAGAAAAAAGGGCGGCCAAAGGATTGAGGTCAGACCTGAACCTGAACTTGAACTCATTCAAGTCACAGCTCTGCTTTCATTATTTTTTTTTTCTGCTTTTTTTTTCTGCTTTCATTATTAGCAACCTTATCCCTGGTGATTTGACTTCCCTGAGTCTCAGTTTCTTTGCCTGCAGAATAGGCAGAATATCTGCCTCATTATGTGAAGAATAAATGAAAAGAAAATGACAACATAAGCTAAGTGAGAGAATATACAGGGGAGTGTTTAACCCAAGATGGTCTGTATTAAATGTCTGCATTGTGTAGCCTCACTGCTACTGCAGGCTTGGGTCCCCCAGGACCACAAAGCCCCACTTCTGGTTTCCCTAAAGAAGAGTCTCCGGGAGATTTTTCACCACCTGGATCCAAAAACAGACAGAAAAAATACAATAAAGGACAGGGGCCTTCCCTTCAGGAAGATGGGAGTTGGGTGGTGGATGGATGATGAACGGAGAGTTGGTGGATGGATGACGAATGGACAGATGGATGCGGGATGGGTGGGATGGGAGTGGATGGACGGTTGGACGGATGGATGGATGGATGCTCTAACCCACAGGATGCCAGATTCCATCTGCATCGGCTGCCTTGAGAAATCCCCTGGGGCCTGAAGGACGGGAGGGCTCAAGGCTGGGGAGCAGGCCAGAGTGGGGACAAACCTGCTCACACAGTTCAGGTCCCAGGTCCGTCACCAACGGGTGCCCTAGGCAAGCCACTTCGGTGGGCCAACCTCCATTTCCTTGTCTATGTATTAGGGGCTGTGAAGCAAATGTCACTGAGAATCCCTACCTCAAGGGAGAAGGTCTCACTCCAGTTCAACTTTTGCCTTCAGGTGCTGCATCTTTAGTGTCCTAAAATCGCTGGATGGAGGAAAAGGTTGTGCACCGGTATCCCCTCTCCTGCCTGCTCCATTTGGGTGTGCACACCTTGACCGATGGTGGAGTGTTCTAGAAGCACTGCAATCCTTTCTGCAGGCCTGGAACTTCATCTTAAGACACTCTGAGGGCTTTATTAATAGCCTATTAGTGGGTAGTCCGTGCATTTTGATGCAAAATCATCCAGTGGCAGTTTCTCGGGGAGGAGGGTTGAGGGGCGAGCTGGGGGGCGTGGAGTGGGGTGCCACCTCCAATTCGCTTCCCAGCACCCGCCCAGGAGACGCCACCAGGTCTCCGCTGCCGCAGCAAGCTGGCGATGACACCCCCCGACGACCCTGCCACTCATTAATCTTGATGAGTTTTTCTGCTGAGTGTTCTTCCAGGGCTTTCAAACCGCTCGCTAATTGCAATTAATCACTTACTGAAACAGATGTCAGGAACAATGGGATGGGGGAGGCTGGAGGCTTGATAAAGCTGTCAGGAGGGGGCGTGCGGGGGGCCAGGGGGCCCAGACCCCCTCTGTGTTCCTAGGGCTTGGCGTGCCAGGCTGATCCCACTCCTTCCCTGGTGGGCTGAGTGGGGTTTCCCTCGGAAGGGGGTGGGGGGGCAGGGCAGGTTCCACAGTCACGGTCAGCTGTCAGAGGGGAGCAGGCAGGAGAAGCAGAAACGCTGAAGGCTCCACACCCACCCTGGAGGCCAACTTCCAGACCCTGCCCCCAGAGGAGCAGATCCGGGGGGTGGCGGGCCAGTACTTGGCTCAGCGAAGCGAGCTCGGCAAATGTGCCTGCAAGTATGGAACGGGTTTTGCATGGTTCTTGCCCTGCAGTGACTTAAAAAATTGTATTTTCGCCTGGGTTGCCAACATTTGAAATATCATCTTTGACACAGAAATCTGCATTGCTGGCTCCTCTTTGAAAACACAAAGATTTTACCACATTTCATCCTGCAGCTGTGACTGGCTGGGGCTGAGAAAGCTGGGGGGGCCTGTGCTCTCTCCTGGGCCAGGGACCCCTCCACCTGTACCCCAGGCAGCACCCCTCATTCACAGCTCTCTCTAGCTCCTGTGCACTTTTCACTTAGACGCAACTGTCAAGCTAAACAGAAGGCTTTGGCACATTAACGGCCCTGGAGGCTCTGTGCAATTTTGATCTAAGTTGGGAAGGATTTGAACACAGGACATAAGAAATCATCCCCCTGGGCCAGTGGCTTTTCCTCCTTAGCTGCATGTGAAAGACACTAGGGAGCTTTTTAAAACGCCCTGTGCCCAGTGTCCTCTGAGGAACTGGGGGTGCTCTGTGACAGCGGGTCTCTGAAGCAGGTCCCCGGCGGGCTGCACCAGCAGCCCCTGCGAGCTCGTGACACCGGCAGGTTCTCAGGGTCCACCCCCACCCCCACCCCCACCAGACCCGCTGAATCAGAGACTGGGGGTGAGCCTGGCCGTGGGCTTCGGGACGAGCCTTTCAGGGATTCTGAGCCCTGCTTAGGCTCGAGGACCACTGCCCTCGGCCTCGACCTGGGTGGAGGGGAGGTGGGGGCACACGCCCAGCTGCAGAGGTGTGAGGAGCGCCCTCAACTGCCACCTCTCCGTGCCCGGGATCTGAGTCAAACCAGGTCAACCCGAACCTCCGGGGTGGTCCCCGGCTCTAGCTCTGTGATGCTCGCCAGGTGACCTCGGTGTGCAGCCCAGGCTCAGAGCCACAGCGCCACTGCGCCGGGACACCTCCTCTCTGGCAGGACCTCGAGGCCGGTGCAAATCCTTCAGGACCCAGGGCCCTCCCTGCCGTCCCAGCGCAGGAACGTCCTGGCCCTGCCAAGCTGGGTGACCCTGGGCAGGCTGCTGGACCTCTCTGTGAGCCGGGAATGAAGACCAGGGCAGGGGCGGGAGCGGGGCGGGGGGCTTCACATGGTCAGCAATTATTATCGTGGTCCCTCTTTATGTGGGTGTGTCTTACTCTTCCAAACGATTTCTAGAGCCTGGATTGGATGCTGCGCCATATTCCTCTACCTTTTCCTCATCTGTAAAATAGCACCGGGAAGGTGGACACAGAGGGAAGGGGAGAGTGAGGATGGGAGAGAGGGGAGGAAGGAGGCTCACCAAGGCTGGTGCCCTAAAGGAAGCGGGGGAGGAGCCACACAGGCACCTGTGGGAAGAGGGTTCCAGACAGAGGAAATGGCAAGTGCAAAGGCCCTGGGGCACATCTGCGGGCCAGGGAGAAGGCCCATGCGGCTGGAGCAGAGTAAGTGAGGGAGTAAGAAAGAGGAGGCAAGAATAGGGAGATAACAGGGTTAAGGGACATGGGACGCCAAGCCTTGAGGTCAGAGTGAGGTCTCTGGCCTTCGCCCCCAGTGACGCGGGAGCCAGGGAAGGTTCTGGGCAAGGAGGAGCATGCTGATACCCCGTCAGCGGATTCACACTTGGCACATTTGACAAGCTGCCCCCCTGGCGACCCCAGCGCTCCAAGAGCCCCATGGGGACCAAAGAAGGCTCCTGCTGGCCATGCACGCAGCTCCTTGCTTTCCCCCGGGTTGTTTCTGGGCAGCGGTTTAGCCCCTTTCCTGGGGAAGTGCCATGACCTTCAGGCAGCGCCTTGGCTCAGGGCGTGCGACGGCTATATCGTCTACTCTGCACGCGCCCGTGTCGGCACGTTAGGGATGCACAGCCCACGCAGAACGGGCTGCAGGGCCGCCGCAGACCCGCATCCCGGGCGAGCCACGCACCGGGGGCAGGTGTGCGTGGCTGAATCTCCTTCATGAATGCACACTGTGGGTGCGTGTAGGGGGTCAGCGTGTCCGTGGGGTGCCCGCACTGCTTCTAGTCTGTACGTTACGCCAGCGTGCTGGGCTGGGTGTGCAGGTCTTTGTGTGTGTGTGTGTGTTGTGCGTGTCCAGTTGTGGGTGTGGTACCTCCGTGTCTGTGTCGTGTCTGTGAATTGTGTACACACGTGTGTGATGAAGTCGAGCCTCTAGGAGACGCTCCAGCAGCATGGGCGGTGGTCCCAGCTCTTGCACCCAGTGACAAGCACAGTTTACTTGTCTGCTAGGGACACCCCAGGGCCCCACGCCTTCGTCTCCTGTTAGCAGGGGTGATTTGCTCTTATTACAAAAACAAATTGCCTGTGGTTCTCACAGTCCGCAGCCCGTGGATACCAGAACTTGGGGTCGGGGATTCAAAGACAGGCTGGCAGCGGGGATTCCCTTCTGGGGTCAAGGCAGGGGGCCTGCCTGTCTGTCAGGTGTCCCCCTCAGAGGAACCCAGAAGAACCTGCTTGCCTGGGCAGGGGAATAACAGCTGGCCGTGCCCTGCTCTAGGCATTTCACCTGAGCGATGCAGGCAGGGAACAATATTATTACCCCATTTTGCAGATGAGGAAACTGAGGCACTTATCCAGAGTCACAGAACTCTTAAGTGGCAGAGCCAAGCTGTGATCCCAGATGGTGGCTCGAGTTGGGCTGGTGGTCCCACGGGATATGGGGGATTCCAGCCTGCCCCGTCCCTGCCTGTCCTGGTCTCTCCAAGGCAAGTGAGCCTCAGGGTGGTGAGGGAGCACTGAACAAGGAGCCTCCTCCAGCCCCGGCCTACACACCCGGCCTTGGTGGATGCTCCTGCCCGTGGAGCCCCAGCCTGTCCCACTAACTAGGGTCGGCCCTCCTGCTCCCCGCCCCTTGCAAGTAGAGACAGGGCTTATACCATAGAGTCACCAAAACAGAGGCCCCTTGTACACGTGGGTCTCCCCTACACGGTCCTTGGGGGGTCACATGCAAAGAGCTAAAGCTCCCTCCCCACGGGCACAGAAGCCCTGAGCCCTGGGACCCCCTCGAGAGTGGAGCTGAGGGGGCTGGCCCTCCGGCTCCGGCTCAGCTGCCCGGCGGAATCCCTGGCTGCAAAGGGATGCAAGGCCCTGAGCTCCTGGCTAAAGGGGAGCCTCAGCTGACACCTGTGCCCCAGACCCGTCCCCATTCCCAGGCCTCAGCTCGGAGGCGGGCGCCACATGGAGTAAGGAGCTCCTGGCTCCACCTCCCCGCTGAGGAAATGGGAAACGGTCACGGCTCGAACCCAGGCCTGCGGGACACCACAGCCGTGCTCTTCCCCACCCACCTCTTCTGGTCTCACGGGGAACAAAAGATGGGACCCAGGAGCTGTCAGAAGTGAGTGAGAGCCGGGTCAGCATGCCCGCAGTTGAAAATGGGGACCGCAAAGGCCTCAGGTCAAGGGGATATTTTCCCATTAATCTATTTGTGTGTCAGTCCATCCACTGTCTATCCATCTGCATGCATCATAAATCACCCACCCATTCATCCGTCCTTCCATCCTTCCATCCATCCAGCCACCTGTTCACACTCTATCCATCCACCCATCTTCCACTCATACTTAGAGAGTAGTGATTAAAAACGTGGATTCTAATGTAGGATTATCTGACGTTTCACCCTGGCCCTGCCACTGACTAGCTGAGTGGCAATGGACATGTAACCTCTCTTCTCCATGCCTCAGTTTCCTCATCAATAAGAAGGGGATGATATCAGCATGAGGAAACCAGTTTATGAAGCTCTGTCCCTACTTGCCTCTTACTTGCTGGGGATTCTTGGTCCAGGTAAAAGTTACTTCACCTCTCTCAGCCTCAGTCTGCTCACCTGAAAAATGGGAACGCAACTGCTCCTTCCTAGTGCAAGGGGTCAGGGAGGTAAAATTGCCCAGCACGGCCAGGTAAGCGGGGGCTGCTGTGCATTTATGAAGGTTTGCCTGGCCTGCCTTGAGGGGTTGGGGGAAGGACAGTGGGTGGATTGTGTGGGTGATGGCACCCTTAACCCTCCTTGCTCTGTACCTCCCAGGTGTGCAGTGGTGCTGGTCAAACCCCCGAGTTCCCACAGAAAGAGAAGGGGTGCCTTCACCACCCCAAGATGTGCTTTGTCTTATGAGCTTCACCCAGTGACTCTCCTTCACCTGAGGGGGCAGATGATTTCAAGTTTGGTTTCTTCCCCACATTCTCAGCACCAGTCCAGCTACACCCCTTATTCCAAGGTCTGGGTTCCAGCTCTGCACCTCCTCCTCCAAGCTTCTGGGTCCCAGCAGCCCTAGCCCCCTCCCTGGTCCTGGGGGTACAGCTACTTCCTGCAGCATCACCTCTGTATTACATGAATTTTTATGGGTTGAATCGTGTCCGCCATAGAGACATGTCCAAGTCCTATCCCCCGGCTGCAGTCCGTGAATGTAATCGTATTTGTAAATTGGGTCTTTGAAGATGTGATGAGTCAAAATGAAGCCAAAGTGGAATAGGCTGGGCCTGAACCCAATATGCCTGGTGTCTTTGTAAAGGGAGGTACTTGACACGGACAGACAGATGGAGGGCAAAAGAGTGGGAAGAAGGCCACAGAGGCAGACACTGAAGCCCAAACATTGCCGGCCACCACCAGAAGCCAGGAGGAGGCCACCCAGGAGTCTCCCCTACAGATTTTGGGCTTCTGGTCTCCAGAACCGAGACAATACATTCCTATGCTTTAAGCCACCCAGTTTGTGCTACTTTGTTACAGCATCCCCAGGGAACTGAGCTACCAGGCGTCCCCTTTCAGCCTCTTCAGTCCTCCACACCTGTTAGCCAATGCCCTCTATTAAATCCTCTCTGTTGAAATAACTAGCATGGTTTCTAGTCTCTAACTGGCTCCCAGCTGAGACGGTACACAGCAGGCAGATGTGGAACAGATGTGATAACACAGGCACAGCCAGGAACACAGGAGGCTGCCGAGCCCCCATCCCTGAGCGCCACGGCAAAGGGGACCAGAACCCCCCCAACCCTGCCCCAGGTGTGCTCTCTGCCCCCGCCCAGCCCTCCGCCTCCCCCGCCTATTCCTATGGGACGCACGCCCCACTCCAGCTGCCTGGCAGGCGCAGCAAAGGCTTTGCTTGCAACCCGAAGAGGCCCTGACACATGTTAAAATAAATATTCTGCAAATATGATGTTCCATATGTATGACTTCGTGGGGTGATGATTTTTCTACTGATCGCTGCAAGTGACAGCTGTGCGGGGAGCGCCGGGCACCCAGGCTGGGCGGCCCTCGCGTGCAGGAGGCGGAGGCGGCGCGGGGGGCAGCGGGCGCCGGAGCAGCTGGCGACTCGGGGCGGGTGAGGAGCCGAACGCCTGTTAGCGCGGCTCAGGCACATTAGCGATTCCAAGGGACGCGCCGAGCAGGTGTTCCCAAGCAGCCTGCTCGCAATAATTACTTTTAGATTGTTTTAAAGTATTTAAGCAAGATCCTGGAAGGGCTGGAGAGAAGGGAGAGGGGCGGAGGCTGGGCAGGGGGCCAGGACACTGCCTCTCGGATTTCCAGAAGGGGTGCGGGTGGGCCAGAGGTGGCACCCTGCGACTGAGGGCTGGGAGGGGCAGCCCAGGGTAAAATCCACCTGCTGATGGGTTAACGTTTAGCTTGTCATCACCCAGACAGCAGGGCTGATTGTTTAAAATTGACATACTTCCATCCTGCAGCCTCCAGCCCGGGCAAGCTGCTTCAAGAGGGCCTGGCCTTCTTTTGTTACTCAGATGTGGCCTCTCTCTCCAGCCAACATGATGAGCAGTCTCACCACCCTTCCCCTCTCTGCGTGGGACATGACTCCCAGGGATGTGTACCTTCCTGGCAACATGGGACAGAGAACCTGGAATGAGCTGAGATTCAGCATCAAGGGATGGAAAAAAACCCTAGAA
>PVIY010021581.1:0-42220 GCA_004026745.1 Myrmecophaga tridactyla | reverse complement strand
CAGCAGCTCCAGGTTGGCCCCTGTGCCTGGGCTCGACTGGGGTTTCCAGAAGCCTCCCCCATCACATGACCTCTCATAGGTTTCACCAGACCAAGACCCCCTCACCTGGGCCCCAGAGCTGTGTCCCCCAGACCCACTCCCCTCTCAATCATCCCCTTCCTCCCAGCAGTAAAAGGTCCCTCCCTTTTCCCAGCTAGAAATTTCCTGGATGTGCTTTCCTCACACCCCATTTCTTAGCGCCTGGGATTCCAGATCAAACGCTTCTGCCCAAGTGAGCCCCCTGTTAGCCCACTTCCCAGCACCCCATTTCCGGACGAGTCCAGGCCACCAAGCTTCCAGGTCCGGGACTCCTGCCCTCCAGCCTGGCAATCCCTTGACCCCCACAGCGGCTGGGGGACCTTCTTAGGATAAGATCGGCTCATGTCACTCTCTCTTGGAGGCCGTGGTCCCCACGGCCTGGGGAGTGCAAAACACACACACACACACGCACACCCGTCACCTCCTGCGACCCCTGCCAACCTCCCTCCCTAGCTCGCCACGCTCCCGCCACGCTGGCCTCTTTCGGCTCCGCAAACGCCAGGCTGGCCGGGCCTCAGAATCCTGCCGACTCCTGGGCCTAGAAAGCCCGGGCTGGCCGGCCAACGACCCCCCGCCCCCCGCGCAGCCCCCGGCCGCGCCCCCCAGCCGGCTCGGGCCCGGCCCCGCCCGCCCTCGCGCGTTCTTCCAGCACTCGGCGCGCGCCGGGTCTCCTGCGCCCACGCGGCCGGGGCTGCGGGCTCCGAGGCCAGAGGCGCGGCGGCGTCCCCGGTCCCGGCCCGCGCTCTGCTCAGAGTCGCGGGGAAGCGGCCGCCACTCCCGCTGCGCGGCCCCGGCTCCCACATCCGGATTCTCCCGCGTCACCCGGCCAGCCTCGCCCCCGTCCCCTGGGGCCCTGGGGAGCCGGGGCGCGGCCGGGCAGCCCGAAGAGGCAGTCCCGGGAGGGGTGAGCCGAGGTCGGCGCGGGCGGCGTCCGGGGACCCCCCCGGTCTCGGGCCGGGGCCGCGGAGGCCGCGGAGGCCAGGGGGGCGCGGGCGGCTTACCTGGGGGCGCAGCGGGGGGACCGGCGGCGGGGCCAGACGAGCCGCAGACACGCGCCGCTCGCGCGAGGTGCCCGGACTCTGCTCCCTGCCCCGCCAAGGCCCGCGGCCTGGGAGGAGGCGGGAGGAAGGAGGGGGCGGGGCGGGGCCCGGGGGCGGGGCGGGGCGGGGCCCGGCGGGCGAGGGGTGGTCGCGGCGCTGCGTCCCCCCCCCACTCCCCGCCTGCCCTCCCGCTCCACGCAGCCGCTTCCCGGCCCCGGCCGCGCCCCCGCGCCCCCGCGCCGCCCGGAGCGCGCAGGGCGGAGCTGCCGCCGCGGCTCCCCAGCTTGCACCCTGACTCTCGCCTCTGAACAGGCACCGCCCGGTCCGCGCGCGCCCGGTTGCGCATCCCCGACGCCCCCCCACCCCCCCACCCGCTCTGGCCCTGGCTTGACCCACCCCGAGGCGCCCCCGCCGCAGGCCCCCAGCTGGAGAGGCCAGGAGGGTTCCGGGAGGGCGCGGGGCCGAGGCGCGCGCAGAAGCCGGGGGCGGGGGCGCGAGGTCAGGAGGGAGGGAGGGAAGCCGGGCCTAGGGGTCCGGTGGTAAAGCTGGGGAGACCAGAGTGAGAGGTAGGTAACTACCGGGCCACGTGTGGGTGCCCAGGCAGCTCGGGCTTAGACCGCGGTGGCCGAGGGCGGCAGGGGAGGGGACCGGCGCCCCTCCCCCCCCCCCGCCCGGTGCGACCGCAAGGGACCCGGGATAAGCCGCGCACTGGGGCGGGGGACACCCCGCACCCAGCCTGCAGAGCTCCCGGCTCACACTTGGGGGAGGTGGGAGAAGGGAAGGGACTTCCAGAACTGCTCACCAGCCCCTGTCCTCGCGGCGAGGGGCTTCACCTTTGGACAAGAAATAGGAAAAGAAAGCTCTCCCTGACTCAGCGCAGCCGACCCAGGGCGCAGCGCGGGAAGTCCCGGCCTCCCTGGCGTGGGGCCCTGGGCAAATTGCTTAAACGCGCTGAGATTTGATTTCCTTCTGGAGGAAGGAGGGGGGCAACTCTGACGGCTGTGAAAGAACCTGCCCCTCACGAGGCCAGCTTCTTGGCCTTTGCACTTGCTTTTTTTCCCTCTCCTAGATTATCCTTCTTCCTTTCAAATCCGGGTCTCAAGCCTCAGTTTAGATGTTCCCTGCCCCCTTTCCTCAGAGGCTCTCTCCCTGCAGCACCCCCCGCCCCCACCGAATCCACCCAACTTTATTTTCTCCTCATCCCTCCCAGCTCGTTTGCACATCTGAAAAGGAGGATAACAAAGCTAATTTCTCAGTTGTTGAGATTGCAGAGGCGTTGCCATCGCACCTTCCACGTTGGGGGTGCTCAGAAAGTGGCAGCTATTTTCTTTTCGTGTTTTTTGTTTTTGTATGCTGTATGGTGGGGGGGGGTCACATTTAATTCTTTTTTTCCATGTGGCTATCCCGTTATTGCAGCACCATTTGTTGATTTTTTTTTTTTAAGAGTTGCACAGGTGGGGAATCGAACCCGGGTCTCCGGCGTGGCAGGCGAGAATTCTACCACTGCGCTACCCTTGCACCGTCTGGCAGCCGTTTTTATTAATAGTAATGGCAGGGATAAGTCAGGCCCCAGGGGAGACGCAGCAGGTCCCTGGAAAAGCAAGAGGATGAGGAGAGAGGGGAGAGGAAGGGAGGGCTCAAAAGAGAACCCTGATGGGCCAGGGTCAAGAGAGGTTTCATGTGGAAAAAACTGTGTAAGCCAACGTGGGGAGCCTGGAGGATGCAGCCTGGCAGGAAAGGGGCCTCCTGCAGTGGGATGCATCTCTGCTGCCCCAAACCTTCCTTCTCCTCTCAGGTTCCCACAACCCTGAGCATAGAACCCAGGCCTGACTCCAGACGTGAGAATGGGTGGCTGTGCAGGGCAGGCTTCCAGGAGGAGTTGATGTCTGAGCCTGGAAAATGGGTGGGGCCAGCCACAAGGATCCTTGAGGATCCTGCGGGAAGGTACCATTGGATTTAAAATTAGAGTGCCATGTGGAGAAGAGCCGGAGGTAGAGGGGCTGCAGGGAGGCTGGGGCAGGGGTCACCCTGGTGGGCCATTAGGCTGTCAGCTGAGCACCGTCAGGGCCTGGCCTTCAGGTGGCAGGTGGAAGTGGAGGGAGGAATTGGAGAAGGACAGAAGCCAGTGCCCGGCTAATGGTGGGGATAGAGGAGTTGCTAAGCTGATGAGTCCAGTGTGGGGTATGTAGGAAGTGGTGGTGTTGGGGAACCCCTAGGGAGGCTGAGAGCTCCTCCCCAATTTCCCAGGTCTTCTCACTCTCCAGTGCTTGAGTGGGGACGGGTAGGGGCAGGGAGGTGGGATTGAGGTGACCATAGGTCCCAATCCAGATAGAGCCAGCTGGGTTCAGACTTTGGACCCCTTTCTATCCCTGCTGCTCCCGTCTAGCCAATCAGTCGGCCCAGCCATACTGGCTTTTTTCCTGGAGGCTGGAATGTGCACGATGGACTTTGTAGAATGGACTCTTCAACCCTATTCACATCCCAATCTCCAAACCCTATCAGTATGTGACTTTACATGGCAGAGGGGGCTTTGCAGATGTAATTAAACAGGGAAGTTTTTTTTTTTTTCTTTTCTTTCCCTTTCTTCTTTTTCCCAATTTATTTATTTATTTTTAAATAAAACCGTACGAACATTCTTAACGTGCACACGTTCCATACATGTTTTGTCGAATCAGCAGCTCACAATGTCATCACAGGATTGTATATTCATCTCACCGTGATCGTTTTTTAGAACTTTTTAAGCTGGGAATCTTGATATGGGGAAATTATCCTGGATTATCCATATAGACCCCAGGTAATCCTTAATGACAGGCAAAACAGGTAGGCTAGAGTTAGAGAACAGGACAGGATGATGTAAGCAGAGAGAAATTTGAACATGCTCCTAGGCTACAGGCATTGAACATGGAAGAAGATGCCACAAACCAAGGAATGCAGGAAGTCTCTAAAAGCTGAAAAAGTCAAGGGAACCAAGTCATCCCTGGAGCCTCCAAAAGGGATGCAAGTTCCATGAACACCTTGAGACTCATTTTGGACTTCTGACCTCCAAACCTGTAAGTTAGTACTTTGTGTTCTTTTAAGATGCCTTTTTGTGGGGGGTGAGGGGTGGGAAGGCGTAAAATGTGTTTGGTTTCTCTTCTCTTTTAACATGAGCATTTGCCTGGAACCCATTCTTTGACACCTTGTTTGTTTTTTTTTTTAACTTAGTATTTCTTGGAGCTCTTCAATAATTAGTGCATTAAAAGGTCTCTCCTTTTTTCCACCTGGAACGTCTGTTTTTCATTTTTTTGGTATCAGCTTTGTGGAGTTCACCTATTTAAACTGTTGAGGTGATGGTTTTTAGTGTGTTCGGAGAATTGTGCAACCATCACCTCCTCTGTCTTTTTCACAGCTGCAGGGCATTCCACATTTGAGCCAGTCATTTTTCTGACCAGCCCTTATAGATGGACAAGGAGGCTGCTTTTAATTCAGACAGTGTTGTGATGAATAACCTGAAGCAAATGTTACGTCAGGCTCCTAGAATAGATCTGTTTGATAAATTCCTAGAAGTAGAATTGTGAGTCAAAAGGGCAAGGGTAAAAAAAAAAAAGCAAAGGTAGATGTGAAGTTGATAGCTATTTCACCAAAGGGTTTCCCACAGAACTCACCTATCTCCAGCATGGTGTAATTAATCAAAACCTGCTAATCTGAGCAGTGACAAACTGTCATTCTAATTTGCATTTGTATTATTTTGAGTAAAGCTGACTACCTTCTCTCTGTTTAAAAGGTGGATCTCTAGTCTTTTCGGGGAAACTTTTTTTAAGCCATCAGAATTTTTTCCTTATTTATTTAAAGATGCTCTTATTTTTATTGTGATAAAATATACATAGAGTTTCTTTTTAACATGAAGGAAATTACTTCTTATTCTATGATGTGAGTTGTCATTTTCCCCCTAGTTTGTTTTATTTTTACTTTGCTTGTAATGTTTTCTCCCCATGCATCTATTTGGATTTTTCTGAAGTTGAATCTGTTCACCTTTTTCTTTTATGGCTTTTATGTTGAATTTGTTTTTCTTAAAAAGGCCTTTCCTACTCTCAGATTATTAATTTTAAAAGGTCCCCATGGTGTGTTTCTCTACTACTTTTTTTTAAAATTTATTTTGAAAGAATTTCAAATTTTTAGGACAGTTACAAAAATAATACAACCCCCATATAAAGAATTCCTACATACCCCCCACCCAGATACCCAGCTCCAACAACTTTTAATGCTTTACCACGTTTGTCCTTTCTTTCTCTCTCTCTCTCCTTCCTTTCTTTCCTTCCTTCCATTCTTCCCTCCCTTCTTCTGTCTAGCCATCTATCCCTCTATCTTTCTTTCCGTCTATTTTCTAAATTTTGGGGAATATGCTGTATATATCTTGCTCCTTGAACACTTAATACTTACATGTACGTTTCCTTAGAATACAGATATTCAGTTATGTAACCATCTTCGGTGCAGTTGTCAAGTTCGAGAAACTTTAACATTGATATAAAGCTAAATTCCGAATATTTATGTTCCCAACAGTGACCTTTTGAGCCTTCTCTCCTCTGTTATTAGCTCAGTGGAGTCACGTATTACCTTTAGTTGTTATTGCCTCTTTAATCTCTCCCTTTCGCTTGTGACCTAATACTCATGATTTTATTTTCCTCATTTAAACTTTGATCCATCAGGAGTTGATATTGAGGGGCAGTGGGAGGTAGGCAACACCTTTTGTTTCATTTTGTCCCAACATCCAGTGAGTTATCTCTCTTTTAGAGTTGCAGATCTGAGAGCTGGCCAGACATCAGAACCTGCAAAGAGGAAGGCTTTGAGGTGTGAGGGAAGCCAAAGGGGTCTCACTATGAAACTACTAGCTTTACTACTAAGTTAGGAAAATTCACCTCCACCCAAACCTCTCTTCCAGAGGCATTCCGCAGCTCAGCTGTAGCTACTGAAACAAGACGCTGCGGCCAGTCGCTCCCTGTTGCAAACCTACCCCGAGACGATATGAACACAATGCCAAGGCGATTGCAGAATGAAATGACAAATCTTGCAACTTTGCAGGCAGGTGAGTCATTCATTGACAGATGGATCTTGGTGGCCAGTTCAGGAAATAATTAAACAGAGAAAATAGCTAAGGGGTGAAGCAGGGAAGGCCAGCAGAGCATCAAGAGGGACAGAAAGACTTCTGGGAAAACTGATAACCAAACCCTAGAAAAGTTGCTTTTTTTTGTCCCCCGCTCCCCAAATGGCTGTCTCCAGGATCACCTGGAAAATTAATGCAAACTATTGCGTGCAGATTGTGAGAAAAGCAATGCCCCGTCCCCACCAAAAAAAAAAAAACAACAACAACAACCCTAATGAATTATTTCTTTTTCTATTTCAACTATAGCCCCGATCTGGTTAACTAGCCAATAGAATTGCATTCGTTGTCGTAATTCAGACTTTGTTTTCAAAAGTGACAATTCTTTCCAGTTAAACCTTTTGTCCTCCCTCTGGGGTTCTGGTGCCTGTTTAAAATGGAGGGGCTTTTCTCCAGGACCCGTGAGCTGCAGCTAATGAGGAGTGTGTTTGCTGGGACCCTTGTAAGTGGGACAGGATGATCCGAAACCGTGGGAAAGCTGGGGCAGCCTTTCCAAGGAGAGAATGTCCCTCAGCTGTGAGGGCGGTGGGTGGGGGCGTGGAAGAAGGGGCTTTAACAAAACAAAAGACCTTTGTGTCCAGAGTCGCTGCCCGCTGCCCGTGGGAGAACTGTCCTCTCTGGCCTGGAGGGGCTGGATAAGGGGTTTGAATTTCTTGGAGCCTCAGGAGGCCACGGACAGGTATTTATAGGGGAGTCCATCACTTTTGGGTCAGTCCAGGGCTACAGGGTGAGTGGTGGAGAGGACGCAGGGAAAAGGATATCCTGGGTTCTGAAATTAGAGTGTCAGAGGTACCTAGGACTGGCCCAGTGTGACACCCAGCCTCTGGCTGAGCGACCAGGTGGAGGGCACAGGGTGGCAGCAGTTTTGGAGGGAGGGAAGGTGCTGGAGTTGGATATGGGACGCCCTGATGTCCGGGAAGCCATGGAAGGCTCGTTCCAGGAGCTCAGTGTGTCTGTCGGGGCGGCACATGGGTGAAAAGGAGGGTTGGAGGCTGGGTGGGTGGGTGAGTGCCTCTGTGGGTGGGTGGGAGAAGGAGATACAGGGAGAGGCTGAGTCGAGCTGCCATGGGGGCCCCTAGTTGCAGGGAGAGTTGGGGGCTTGTCTCATCTTCCTGAAGGCCCACCTGTGCCAGATACATAGGCCACCCCCAGTGGCCCAGGTAGAACAGCGCAGGCCGAATGGGTGGCTTTTGCTGGTCAGGCAGAACTGCCAACAGTAGCTGTTGGATCAGTTCAGACCATGCAGGCCATCCCTGCCAGCCTGGGGCAGGAGCTGAGTGGGGGCAATCAGAGAGGAGGAAGAGGGAGGGGGGAAGTGGTGGTGGCGGGGATGGGGACAACATTGAGCGCTTGCCTGAGGTAGGGCTTGTCCTTAGCATCTTAAAATAACAAACAAACAAAAAATAACGGCAGCAAATTGCCACAGGGCACTTCTAGGGCAGACACGATGTTAAATGAACACGTCTCATCCTGCAACAGCCCTACAAGGTGGGTGCTGTGATCTGTGTCTTGCAGGTGAGAAAAAAAACAGAGGCACAGAGAGGTTAGGACACTGGCCCAAGGACCCATAACCAGTGAAAGTGGCTGAGCTGGGAGTGGAGGGAACTCCAGCCTTGTGTTTCCCTAGGAGTTTCCAGGCACTTGCAGGGCCGTGCATTATTGGCTTTCCTAGGAGCGTATTTTCCTTTGTTCCTGCTTTCAGATGCAGAACTAGAGTTGTGTGGAGCTGGAATGAGTCAGTGGTGGGGCCAGAGCCCAGGTATCTGTGCAAAGCTAGAGGCTCTACAGAAGAGAACTGGCAAAAGCCTTCAAGGGCCTGAGAAGAGCCTATTTGGCATGTGTCCAGGAGAAGACAGGAGCCAGCAGCTGCGCTGTGGGCTCAGCTCCCAGGGGGCTCTGCGAGTGCTGGGGGTAGGAGGGAGCTGGGGGTGGGACTTTAACAATACCTCTCCACCCCCCCAGCACCCCCATCCCCCATCCCCACCCACCCCTGCCTGGCAGGACTTCTCCTTTTGCAGCTGCTCAGGCTGGAGGGTCCTCTCTCCGGAAATGGGCGGGAAGAGGGAGCCCAGAGCAGGCACCTGTGGGGAGGATTTGGGGGTTGTGGGGCAAGATGGGCAGTTTCCAGGCTCGGGGTCTAAGGGTCTTTGGTCCCCTGCCTTGGTCTTCCGCCCCTCCCTGGGCAGTCTGGGGAGGCGCCTGGGGCTCCTCAGCCCTTTCCACCTCTGGGGGTCTCCAGGGGCCTTCCCTGGGTAATGGGCTCTGCACTGAGTGTCTGAGCTTTTGCATATTACCCAGCCCTTTCTTTCTCATTTTAGCAAGCAGTGTGTGTATGAATGCATGAAGGGGAAGTGCCAGATAGAGAAAAATCAACACAACCTCAAACCCCCCAGCCCCCAGGGCAGGGCAGGGACAAGGAGCTGAGGCCTGGGGGGCTTTCCTTAAAGACTTGAATCTAATCTCAGGATCCATAGGGAGATATGGAAGATTTTAGAGCAGAGAGGAGGACGTCCCCCGGCCTGCTGTTTAAAGGATGGACTGGGGAGAGGGGAGAGGCAGAGACAGCCACCCAGTCCAGAGTTGTCCTGAGTAGGGCAGAAGGGGTGCATTTGATATTTTTAGAACTTTTTCTGCAAGCTCGACACACATACAGAAAAAGGAACAAATCGCAGATGTATGGCTCAAAGAATTTTCACAGCACATACATCCTCATGTGGCCAGAAGGTGTCCTGCAATCCATTCCTGTCCCTGCTCCACCAAGGATAGCTGCTCCTCTGACTTCTTTAATGGCATAGATTAGCTTTGCCTGTTATCTGAACTCTATATAGGAAGCAGGCAGTTATTTTCTCTTTCTCTCTGCTATCTTTTACACCGTCCTAAATGTGTGAGATTCATCACTGTTGTAGGACAAAGTCATTGATCGTTCTCACTGCTGTACAGCAGGGTTTCTCGGCTACTGCCAACATTTAGAATCGAATACTTCTGCCTATGGGCAGCTGTCCCAAGCATTGTAGGAAGTTTAGCAGCATCTTTGGCTTCGAGCCACAAGAAAATGGTAGCATAGCTACTCAAATTACAAAAATGTCTCCAGACATTATCAACTATCTCTTAACATTGTTAAATATCCCCTTAAGAGTAAAACATCTCTAGACAACCAAAATATCTGTTGACATTGTCAAATAGCCCCTGTGCCTGTGTGAGCAGGATTCAAGGTAGGAACTCCAATAAGGTTTTCATGAGTTGCCCAGGAGATGCTGGCTGGTGAAGTAGAAATAAAAATTCTTCTTTCTGGCTGCTCAAATCATCAGTTCTCCTTTTAAAGCTTTCAGTTGATTGGATAAGACCTCTCTCATTGTTGAAGGCACTCTCCTGTGTTGATTGTAGATGCAACCAGCCATACATGCATGCAGCTGATTAATGATTTAAACCTATGAAATATCTTCACAGTAACATTGAGGCCAGTGCTTGGTGGAGTAAAATGACTAGACACCATAACCTGGCCAAGTTGACACATGGACATCTATCCATCTATGTATCTATCAGTTTTTCCAAACATTTGAAAGTTGGTTGTATATATCATGCTCCTTGAACATGAACACATAATTTAAATTTTTTTAAATGCACAAAAGGAAAGTCCTTTTGCCTGACCCCCTAGTGTACTAGCCTAGCTCAGAAGACCTTGATGTCTCTCCTGGTCTGAACAAAGAAATCTTGACTTGCATGGATCAGCTGCAAGCTATGGAGACTATTCCAGAAAAATGCCCAGAAGCCTCACCTTCTGCACATGGCTTCAGAGGTCAGTAGCCATCCGTCAGATCCCTTACCCGTTAGGCCCCAGGACAAACGGCTGCCCCAGGACCACCTCCCATTTGGTCTTGCTGACCCCTCTGGCAGCTCCAGCCCAACCATCAAGTCACTCTCCACTCTGACCACCTGTCTCCACTGGGCCTGCAGTGACGGAACCTTCAGTCACCATGGGGAAACATACTTGATAGATACAAGTACCCAGAAAAAAATCACTGTGTTCCCTGCAGAGCCAAGTACTTCCACAACTTTCTACTTTCAGGCACAGAGATGTATCATCGTCTACATACAATGCTTTTGTGTGTTTTAACTTTATATACATAGTATCACACTGTGCTACTATTCCACAATTTGTTTCTCCTTTTCACTTACCAGTATGCTTTTGAGATATGCTCATGTTGAGATACACTCATGTTGAGATATAGAATGCTACTCATTTCTTTTTTTTTTAGAGAAGTTGTATGTTTGCACAAAAATCATGCATAAAATGCAGAGTTCCTATATACCACCTGTGCTGATGTGAATCTATGGTGTACCCCAGAAAAGCCATGTCCTTTAATCCTCATTCATTATTGCTGGGTGGAATATCGTGATTAGTTTATCTCCACAGAGATGTGACTCACTCAATTGTGGGTATTAACTTTTGAATAGAGGGAGATGTGACTCCCTCCATTCCAAGTGGGTCTTGATTAGTTTACTCCAATCCTTTAAAAGAAGAAACATTTAGGAGAGAGTCCCTTTTTAGAGCCACGAGAACCACCATGAGAGCCCACGCAGGCAGAGACCTTTGGAGATGAAGAAGGAAAACGCCCCAGGGAGGAGCTTCATGAAACCAGAAGCCTGGAGAGGAAGCTAGCAGACGTTGCAGCGTTCACCACATGCCTTTCCAGTAGAGAGAGAAACCCTGAACTTCATTGGCCTTTCTTGAGTGAAGGTAACCTCTTGCTGGTGCCTTAATTTGGACATTTTTATAGACTTGTTTTAATTGGGACATTTTCATGGCCCTAAAACTGTAAACCAGCACTTATTAAATTCCCCTTCTAAAAAACCCATTCCATTTCTGGTATATTGCATTCCAGCAGCTAGTAAACTAGAATGCCGCCTTTTTATTAGTACCTTGCCTTAGTGTGGTATGTTTGTTGCAAGTGATGAAAGCACATTTTAATAATTACAGCATGAACTACAGTCCATGGTTTACCTTAGGGTTCATGATTTGTGTTTTATGGCTCCAGGGATTATTAAAAAAAAATTTATTCTAGTAACATATACACAACCTAAATTTAATCATATTCAAATGTATAATACAGTGCTGCTGAATATATTACAAATGTTGGGCTATCCTAGCCTCACCACCGCACAGCACCCACCATTCTTCTGCATTTGGACATTCAGTTTTCCCAGTAGGATCTGTTGAAGTGCGTACATATATTTATAATTGTTGTCTCCTTCTTGAATTGCCACCTCTATCAGTATATAAATCATATAGCACAATATTAATTATAATTACCCATATGGTTACTTTACTGGAGGTCTTTATTTCATTACGCCACTTTGATCAGCTGTCTAGCGTCCTTTCCCTTCAGCATTGCTTGTAGGGCAGCTCTAGAGGTGATGAACTTTTTCTTTGTTTATCTGGGAATGTCATAATTGCTTCCTCATTTGCAAAAGAAACCCTCACCAGATATAAAATTCTTGGTTGACAATTGTTTTCTCTCATTGCCTTCTTGCCTCCATGGTTTTTCATGAGAAATTGGCAGTCAGTCTTATTGGGACTCTCTTGTATATAAAACGTTGCTTTTCTCTTGCAGGTTTCAGAACTCACTACTCATCCTTTGTAGTACGTGGTTTGACCTCTGGGTGTAATTTTCATCAAGTTTATCCTGTTGGGTGTTCGATGGGCTTCCTGGATGTGCATATTTATGTCTTCTGCCAAGTTTGGGGAATTTTCTGTCATTATTTATCTGAGTACTCCTTTTATTCCTTTCTCTACTAATCCCTCTGGGACTCCTGTAATGGTATCTTGGTGGTGACTGTATCAGTTTGCTAAGTGCTGCTGGAATGCAATATTCCAGAAACAGAACAGCTTTTATAAAGGAAATTTATTAAGTTAAAAGTTTACAGTTCTAAGGCCATAAAAACGTCCAAACTAAAGCATCCAGAGAAAGATACTGCTTTAATTTGCAAGCTGCCAGAAAGCAATATCACAGAACTGGCATGGCTTTTAAAAAGGGGAATTTAGTAAGTTACAAGTTTACACTTCCAAAACCATAAAAATGTCCAAACTAAGGCATCCATGGAAAGATACTGCTTTAATTTGCAAACTGCCAGAAAGCAATATTGCAGAACTGGAATGGCTTTTAAAAAGGGGAATTTAGTAAGTTACAAGTTTACACTTCTAAGACCATAAAAATGTCCAAACTAAGGCATCCAGGGAAAGATACCTGACAGGTACACCTCTGTCAGCTGGGAAGTCACTTGGCTGCATCTGCTAATCCCTTGCTCCAGGGCTCCATTGCTTTCAGCCTCTGTTCCTGTGGGGGGTCCTCACTTTGCTTCTCCAGGGCTAGTTTTCATCTCTTGGCTTCCCTTGGCTCTCTCCAGGCTCTGGCTAGCTTAGTATATCATGGTGACGTCCACTGGGCTCCAAGCATCTCCAAACATCCGCGTCTCTGTTCTCCAAGTATCAGTATCTGTGTCAGCTCTGCTCAGATATTCCTGTCAGCTCTGTTGCTTCCTGAGATTTCTCCAAAACGTTTCCCTTTTTAAAGTCTCTAGTGAATTAAAAAAGACCCACCTGGGATGGGTGGAGTCATATCTTCATCTAATCAAAAGAACACACCCACAATTGGGCGTGCCACACCTCTGTGGAGATAATCTAATCAAAGTTTCCGACCTACAGTATCAAATCAGGATGAAAAGAAACGGCTGCCTCCACAAGATTGGATCAGGATTAAAACATGGCTTTTCTGGGGTACATAATACTTTCAAACTGGCATAGATACCTTGACTCGAGAAAGGCTGATGGGAACACAGTGTGTGAACCCAGATGCAGCCAGTATCTTTGGCCATCTCATGGGCCCGTGTGTGCCTCTCCTGATCACAGTACCTCCCCATGCTCTGCTCCTTGGTTTAGATGAACGGACAAAGCACAATGTTTGCTGTTTACAATCAAGGTCCAAAAAGTTCATCTTTCTCTAGGTCATGCACTTTGCATTTTTAATGTCAATTCCTCCCTGTCCTTTTTTTTTTTTTTTTTTAATAAAGAAAGCACACCGATTGCTACCCCCTGGAATTCCATTTGGCCAGGGTGCAATTGAACAAGCACCCATATGTCTATGACTAAATTTTGTTTATCTTTTTGCTAGCCAACCATCTGAAGAAACTGAATGATTTGTAAAGCTCAACAATCGTATATTCCCCCATTTTCATAAGATAAGTTCTGTTTTTCCTGAAACCTGTCAGAACCCTGCTACAGTGGAACACTGACCCTTATCGTATGTTGAAATGCCACGTGCAGTGATATTCCCAGCTGTCTTCGCTTCCATTGCCCTGTTAGTGGATTGTATGCACTTGTTAGAGCGAGTCCCAACCCCCGGTATGCTGGAGTCCTGTAGAGTCGGTGATTAAGAGTGAAGCAGATCTGTGCATGCTTTATCTCTGCAAAAAAAAAAAGAAGAAGAAGAAAGGCCGATGTATCTGGAAAACCTCATGTCATTGGGAAGGCAGGTGGCTGGTGTTTGCAGGTCCTTTGGCTTCTGGTTTGCAACAGCTTCCCCCGGGGGGAGGGGGGTTCTTTCTGCATTTCCAAACATCTGGGTCTCCCGTTGGCTCTGAGCTTTTTTCAAAATGTTTCCCCTTTTAAAGGAGTCTGGTAAACGAAACAAAGCCCACCTTGAATGGGTGGAGTCACATCTCCATCAGATCAAAAGATCACACCCACAATTGTGCATGTCACACCTCCACGGACTCCATCCAAAGTTTCCATTCTAAACAGTTAACGTGCCCCCTACAAGATTGGATTAGGAAAGAAAACACGGATTTTCTGGGGTACACAACAATTGCAAACCAGCCCAGGGTCCCACGGGTCTCAGACTCCTTTCACTTTTTCTAATTCTTTTTATCTTTCTGGTTCTCAGCCTGACTCATTTTCATTTCAAGTTCAATTGATTCTTTCTTCTGTCAGTGCCAACCTGCTCGAAACTCTCCTGGGAATTTTTCATTTCAGTTACCTTGGTCTTCAACTCCAGTAGTTCTGTTTGGCTCCTTTTTAAAATGTCGAATTCTTTATTGAGATTCTCTTTTTGTTTTTCATTTGTTTTCCTGATATCCTTTACTTCGTTCTCTGTACTTTCCTTCCTTTCCTTGAGCAGACATGAAGATCAATTTTTTAAAGCCTCTTCTGGGAGGTCCACAGTCTGTTCTTCTGTGCCAATGTTTCCTGGATTTTTATCCTCTCCTTTTGGATGGGACATCATTTCCTGTTTCTTTGCTTGTCTTGTAATCTTTTATTGCATACTATACTTTTCTTTTTTTTTTTTTTTTTTTTTTTTTTTTTTTTTTTTTTTTTTTTTTTTTTTTTTGGCATGCCATGTGGTGGGGGTCATATTTCATTCTTTTTCCATGTGAACATCCCATTATTGCAGCACCATTTGTTGAATTTTTTTTTTTTTTTAATGCCTGGGCTGGGAATCGAACCCAGGTCTCCCACACACCAGGCGAGAATTCTACCAGTGAACTACCTGTGTGCCTCCCATGCTATACACTTCAATATTTTTAAATGCTAAGTCTAGGATTTAGCCCCTGATCTGTCTCGTTTCTTGAGTTGTATTCAGCTGGTGACATGACAGGAGCTTACAAAACCAACCAAAACACCAATGAGAAAACACCTTTCACCATTGCAAATTGGCTTTGCTTTGGCTGCTGCTCTCCTTCGGAGATTAGGAAAGTCAGTTTGGGGCAAATGCAAAGTGCTGGGTCTGGGCCTTTGCCCTGTCCTGGACTTGTACTAACTAGTTGCTTTGGCATTCCCCTATTGACAGGAGTTTTAATTTCCCTCTAATTCCCAGGAGAGGGACCTTCTCTCTTTCCCAGGTGTTTAAAGCAAGTAATCCTTTACCCCAAGTCTCTGCCTCTATTGTCTCATACCCGGCTTAGATTATTTTAAGATAGTTTAGGATGTTGTTCCCTGGAGGACAAATTCTGGGAGAGGGCAAGCTGGAGAGGAGTTTCCCAGGTCAATCTTTCTCAGCATAGAAGGAAGGAGGCTGGGGACCCAGGCTGGCTCCACACCACCCTGGGGAAGGGTGAAGGAGGATCCAGCAAGGGTGCCAGGAACTTCTATAGTTCTTTGAAACTGCGTTCTCTTTTCTTTTTTAATTGACGTTCGGGTTTTAATATGCTATCATGGCATAACAGGCTATCAAATTCATTCATTTGCTTGCAATGGATAAAAGGCCTTTAATTGCACGAACCAAGTTAGATGCATTTCAGCCAGCCTTGTTCCACATTGAATGGAGCAGAGGTGTATGGAGTGGACTGGGTGGGCTGGAATTAAAAAAAAGAAAAATATCCATAGAGTTCCAGCCTTCCTCGTCAATGGTACAGTTCTAAGAAGCTGCAAATACATGAGCACTGAGAAGGCAGGTCTTCATAAAACTGAATGAATGGATTCTTCAGCAGGTTAACATTTGAGCATCTCTGTTGGCATTGTCGAAAACACGGTCTGCAATCCACTGAACTCGATTGATCTCTAAGGACTCCTTGCAATTGCAAATTGTGTATCAAAGAAGGTGATCTTTTTTGTTAACAGTTTTATTCATACACTAGACAAGCCATCCAAAGTGTATACCCGGTGGCTTTTGGTATAATCACAGAGTTGTGCATTTACCACCACAATCAATCTGAGAACATCCTCATTGGTCTGAAAACAAAACAAAACCTATCACTCTTATAACCCCTTATTATTGATACTGAGCTTTGGTATTATACTTTTGTTTCAGCTGAAGAAAGAATATTACAATGCTACTGTTAAGCTATAGTCCTTAGCTTGCATTACTTGTATTTTTCTCATATACCACCCTACTGTTAACGCCTTGTAGTAGTAACGTACATTTGTTCTAGTTCATGAGAACTTTCTTATATTTGTACAATTAACCTCAGCTTTCATCCACAACAGGTTTCACGTGTTATACATGGTCCCATGTTTTATTCTCTAGTTTTCCTTCTACTAAAATACACGGCTCTAGATTTCCCCTCCCAACGTGCTATCAACCTCATTTATTAGTTTGCAACGGAAAATATGCCTTTATACACTCACGCTCAGCACTGCGAATTACACTTACAATATTGTGTTTCCATCACCTCTAACACTTCCAATCAACCGTATGAAAGGTTCCGTATACTGTAAACATCATCTACCCACTCTATACCCTCTTTCTATGTCCTGTAACCTAGACTCTAGATTTCACTTCCCAGAATTTGCTCATCATTAGTTCATACTAGTGAGACCATGCAAAAGCTGTGTTTTCCTGATTCAGCATCTGCCCAGTAATTGCAGCCCTTTAACAGTTTTCCGTAGTTTCAAGGAAGGATATCATCTTTAAGTCTCCTCTGCCACTTTTGCGTAGGGTGGGTTGGAATGATGGCCCCGCCAGAGTTGAGCTCCCAGCAATCTGAAGTAGCTAATCCAAAGTGGGTGACCACCGGGGAAACCCCTGATACTGGGTCAAGCATTAGGGACACCCAAATCAATAGGTCAAGCCCTTGATCTTGAGGCTTGCTTTTATGATGCTTAAGTGTGTAGCAGAGAAGCTTAGTTACTTCTGGAGGACCTCTTGTTGCTCAGATGTGGCCTCACTCTCTCTAAGCCCAACTCTGCAAGTGAAATCATTGCCCTTCCCCCTATGTAGGACATGACATCCAGGGGTGAAAGTCTCCCTGGTGGCGTGGGAGATGACCCCAGGGATGAGCCTGGCCCTGATACCATGGAAGCAACGATGCCATCCTGACCAAAGGGGGGAAAACAAGTGTAACAAATGAGATATCAGTGGCTGTGAGAGTTCAGAGTCGAGAGGTCACTCTCACACAAGCCTCAGTTAGACATTGCTACCCACCATAACCTGCCAAACCCCAACTAAAACCATTCCAGCCAATCCTAAAGAACACCTAGGATGTGATGTAAGGTTCTACAAAGGTTCCATGCACTAGTGTTACTTTTCAAAAACCTACAACCTCCAGATGGGTCTCTGAAGTCCTGAAATGCAGAGAGGTTAGCCTCTCCAAAACATCAGCCAGTTCCATCCCCCAACCCATATTATTGACAACCCCTTCCAACATGAAAAAATTAGGATAGCCCAAATACCCCTAAAGAGTGGGAGAAAGATCAAAGATGAGGGTGGAGTTATACAGAGAAGGTAAGTTTAACAAACAAGTATGATTGCTGAATCATATTGATATTTCTTTTAGTCTGCAGTATCTTAGAGCAGCTAGAAATAAAAACTTAAAATTGTGGAATTGTAACTCATGCCAAACTCTGAAATCTGTTCTACAACTAATTGTTGTGATGTGCTTTGAAATTTACTGCTTTTTTGAATATATGTTATTTTTCACAAAAAAAGTTGATTGTGATAATAAAGAAAAAAATATATATATATATTCCTTCTAGCGTCCAGTGTTGTGGAGTAACTAAAAGGAAAAATCTGAGATGACGGAATCGTAGCCCATGACAAACTCTGGGATCTGTTCTGTAACTACTTGAAGAGTGCTTTGAAATCATTGCTTTTTTCTTTCTTTGATTTATATATATATTAAACAATAAAAAAGGTTTAAAAAAAAAAGTGGTGACCTGCCATTGGATCACACACCCCTAGATCCTGGGGACAAGGGTCTGGTACACACAACTGCCTGCCATGACTCTGGGGGCTGAGGGATGGGAGCAGCTGCAGGGAAAGTGGAACTCACTAATATTTATTGCAATTTACCAACCTCTTCCTCCTGCTCTTCCCTGGAAGCTGCACAGTGCCCTTCTAGACTGTGGGGTTTCAAAATAGTTGCTTCAGGCAGTTTCTGCCTATTTAATAGCTGTTCTGGTGGAAGGACTGATTTCTGGAATTTCCTGCTTCACTGTCTTCCCACAATCACTTCCAGTCATTCCTTTTTCATGGCTGTATACTGTTCCACCCCAAGAGGTCCATCCCATTTTAATTCATCCTCTGATGGACATTTTGGTGATTTCTAACTTTTCTCTCTCACTCACATTACTGCAATAAAGTCCTTATATCTGGTTTCTTGGCACCTCTCAAAAAGTTATTTCCTTTCAAATCCCACTACCCATTTTTCCTGCCCCCTCTACAAAATCATCCAGCCCCTTTGTGGCTGTTCATTGACCACTCCCCCTTGTCCTTCACCTTTTCCTCCCATGCCAGTTTAAAAGTATTATGCTCCCCAGAAAAGCCATGTTTTAAGCCTGATCCAATCTTGTGGGAGCAAGCCTTTCTCTTATTCCTGATCCAATATTGTAGTGTGGAACTTTTGATTAGGTTATCTCCACGGAGATGTGGTGTGCCCGATTTTGGGTGTGGCCTTTTGATTAGGTGATTCCAGGTGGGTCTTGATTGGTTTACCGGAACCCTTTAAAAGAGGAAACATTTTGGAGAGAGTCAGAAATGATAGAAGCCTCAAAGCCAACAGAAACTTCACAGCATAGCTGACACAGATGCGGATATATGTGGAGAACAGAGACATGGATGTTTGGAGATGCTTGAGCCCAGCACACATTGCCAGGAGATGTTAAACAAGCCAGAACCTGGAGAGAGCCAAGGGAAGCCAAGAGATGAAAACCAGCCCTGGTGGAGTAAAGTGAGGAACCCCCACAGGAACAGAGGCTGAAAGCAATGGAGCCCAGAGGCAAAGGACCAGCAGATGCCAGCCATGTGACTACCCCACTGACAGAGGTGTTCCTGACCCATCAGCCTTTCTTGTTGGTGCCTTAATTTAGACAATTTCACTTCTTTAGAGTGGTAAACTTGTCATTTATTAAATTCCCCTTTTTAAAAGCCGTTTCAGTTCTGGTATATTGCATTCCAGCAACTTATAAACTAGCACACCTTCTCATCACTCTGACCTCCCCATCGCCCATCCCCACCCCAAGCCCACTTCAAATCTCAATTCTTCAGCCATACCCTCTTTCTGATGGTTAAGATCAAGATCATGTGTCAACTTGGCTAGATTTCAGTGTCCAGTTATTTATATCACTAGACTGATTATATCTACAGCTGATTGCATCTACAATCAACAAAGGAGAGTGCCTTCAGCAATGTGGGGAATTTTTTTATCCAAACAATTGGAAGTCTTAGAGCAAGAACTGACAATTTCAGAAATCAGAAAGAAGGATTTCTGCCTTGACCAACCAGCTTCACCTAGGGGAATTCAATGTCACTTTCATTGGAATTTCGAGCTTGCAGGCTGCCCTACAGAATTCAGGTGGGAAATGAGAGCAGCCCAGCATTTGGCCTCAGTTTCCTTAGCAAAATGGAAAACAGCCTGCTCTATCTTCCTGGAGGACTGTTCCCTTTTTCCTCGCCTCCCCTTACCCTTAAACCCTACAGTTCGTCTGCTATCTCCACTACTCCATGGGATCCAGGTATGACCTCCCAGCAACCAAATTTAGCACACTCTGCTGTCCCCACTTCCTTTGACTTCTGAGCAGCTGCTGGCCCTGCTGGTATCTCCTTTCCTCTTGGCACTATCTAAGCCCTCGGACTTTGCAGTTTGCCTCCTTCCTCTCTGCTCCTCTGCCTCTGCCTTACAAGCCTTCCAGAAACTTCTCCCCAAACCTGCTTCACAGGCATCTCACCTTCTCCATGGTGTCAGCTCCTGTCTGCATGACAGAAAGTCCCACTTCTCTCTCTCTCTACCTCCTTCACCCCTGACCCAAGAATCTGGCTGCAACCTGGTGTCCCCCTGACTGCTTACATCCACCAGCACGTCCCCTACCAATGGCTCCTCCCAGGATCCCATCTCAGAGTTGGTCCAAATGCTGGCCAGAGATTACTGTATCATTTTCAACTCCTTCCTCTCCTTCACCTTCAACAAGTCCCCTAGATCTGTTGACCTTACCTCCTGAATGTCCCCCCAAACTTCCCCTTCCAAGATATTTGCCATATAAATATCTTGACAAAAGAGTCACGTCCGGAATATATAAAGAGCACCTATAAATCAATAAGAAAAAAAAAAAAAGACAGAAACTCCAAAGAAAAAAGAATGGGCCTTTCATAAAGAGCTATATCCAGATGGACAATAATGAAAAGATCTTTGACATCATTAGTCATCAGGGATATGTGAATAAAAGCCAAAATGCCATCGCACTCCACACCTACCAGAATGGCTAAAGTGAAAAAGAAAGTAACAAGTGTTGTCAAGGGTATAGGACGTCTGTAACTCACATCTACACTGTTGGTCAGAGTGTAATATGGGACAACCACTTTGGAAAACTGTTTGGCAGTATACATAAAGCCTAATAAACACCTGCATGAAGACTCAGTAAATCTACTATGAAGATATAAAACCCAGAGATCTACGTAGTTATGTTCACCAAAACCTTTAAGAATGTTCCTTTTTTCTTTTTCATCACATAGTTGTATATTCATCATCATGATCATTTCTAGAACATTTGTATCAATTTAGAAAAAGAAATAAAAAGAAAACAGAAAAAAGAATGCTCATATTGTATGTTGATTGGTTTTATTAATAAAAATTAAAAAAAAAGGAACGTTCCTAACATCCCTATTCATAATAGCCCAAAACTGGAAACAACCCAAATGCCCAAGAAACGAATGAGTAAATGAATTATGGGGAATTCATGCCACAGAAAATACTAGATAGCAGTGATTCTCAACTAGGCCCAATTTTTCCCCTAAAGGGCTGTTTTAGTTTCTAAGTTGCCAGGATGCGATATACCAGAAACGGAGTGTCTTCTTAAAACGGGAATTTATTAAGTTGCAAGTTTACAGTTCTAAGGCCATGGAAATGTCCAAATTAGAGCAAACCTATAAAAATGTCCAATCTAAGGCATTCAGGGAAAGATACCTTGGTTCAAGAAGGCCGATGACGTTCAGGGTTTCTCTCTCAAGTGAGAAGGCACATGGCGAACACAGTCAGGGCTTCTTTCTCAGCTGGAAGGGCACATGGCAAACATGGTGTCATCTGGTAGCTTTCTCTCCTGGCTTCCAGTTTCATGAAGCTCCCTGGGAGGTGTTTTCCTTCTTCATGTCCACAGGTCATTGGCTTGTGGACTCTCTGCTTTGTGATGCTGCAGCAGTCTCTGCTCTCTCCAAAATCTCCCATTCTTCAAAATGTTTCCTCTTTTATAGGACTTCAGAAACTTATCAAGACCCACCCCTATGAGTGGAGACACGCCTCTACCTAATCCAGTTTAACAACCACTCTTGATTAAATCACACCTCCAGGAAGATGATCTAATTACAGTATCAAAAATACGGAATAGGGATGAGAAGAAATGGCTGCCTTTACAAAATGGGATTAGGATTAAAACATGGCTTTTCTAGGGTCCATACATCATTTCAAACTAGCACACACAATTACATATGTATATATTCATACATATGTTAGCTCCATTTTTCTGGAGAACAATGACTAATACAATGGATGCATAGCCAGATAGGATGGATGGATTGGCAGATGGATAGATAGTTGAATGGATACTGTGCCACTTTGAATCTGTGGTGGACCCCAGAAAAGCCATGTCCTTTAATTCTCATTCAGTATTGCTGGTTGGGAGCCTTTGATTGTTCCCATGGAGATGTGACCTACCCAGTTGTGGGTGGTAATTTTTCATTAGATGATTTCCATGGAGGTGTGTCTCCACCCATTGAAGGTGGGGGTTGCTTACTGGAATCCTTTAAAAGAGGAAACATTTTGGAGAGAGTCCCTTTTTTAGGGCCACAAGAAAGCCACAGCAGAGCCGAGCAGAGCCACAAGACCGAGAGAACCACAGAGTCCACCAGCCAGCAATTTTTGGAGCTGAAGGAGGAGAACACCCCTGAAGGAGCTTCATAAAAGAAGCTGGGAGAGAAAGCTGGCACATGTCTCCAAGTTCACCATGTACCTTTCCAGTTGAGAGAGAAACGCTGAACCCATTGGCCTTTCTTGAGTGAAGGTAACCTCTTCTTGGGGCCTTAAATTGGACACTTTTATAGCCTTGCTTTAATTGGGACATTTTCTTGGCCTTAGAACTGTAAACTAGCAACTTATCAAATTCCCTTTTTTAAAAGCCATTTCGTTTCTGGTACATTGCATTCTGGCAGCCATCAAACTAGAACAGATAGGTAGGTAAGTAAAGACATGGATGATGGATGGATGGATGGATGGATGGATGGACAGATAGAAAGAAAGAACAGTACAGATGGATGGATGGATGAATGGATGGATGGACAGATAGAAAGAAAGAACAGTACAGCAAATGCGGCAAAATTTAAAAATTGATAGATCTGGGTGTTTGGGAGGGTGGTGAGGTATGATGGAGGTCTTATATGGATTTTGTATTATTTTTGCAACTGTCCTGTAAGTCTGAAAAGGTTTCAGAATAAAAAGTTTAAGGAAAATCATTTAAAATTTTTTTAACTTTTTTTTCTTTTGGCACAGAGTTCTGTGAATTTTAACACATGATTAGATTCGGGTAACCTCACCTACAATCAGGATACCTAACAGTCCTGTCACCCCAAAACCTCCTTAGGCTGTCCCTTTATTATCTCAGCCCCCTTCTCTGCCTCTCCCCATGAAAAATAGCAATTTGATCTCTGTCGCTACACTTTTGTCTTTTCAAGAATGTCATATGAATGGATTTACATAGTTTGTAGTCTTGTGAGACTGGCTTCTTTCCCTCAGTGTAAAGGTAACCAGATTTTTCTTTTTTCTTTTTCTTTTTTTTTTTTTGCATGGACAGGTACTGGGAATCAAACCCGGATCTCCGGCATGGCAGGTGAGAACTCTACCTGCTGAGCCACCGTGGCCCGCCCGGTAACCAGATTTTTAACCACAGAAAAATCTAGAAAAGAATTGGGTTCTGTCTGTATCTTGCCTATTTGACTTTGTAACATGATAAGGGAAAAATTCCATATTGTAAAAAAAAAAAAAAAAAAAAACCCTACAGACATTTTTAATGACAGCAGAATGAATCTTATCATGTTATGTGGCTACAGTTTACTTAATTCTGGCACCTTAGGTTTGGTGCCCAGGGACTGTTAAAATAATGCTATCACGAGTATTGTTAGGTACAAATATTTGCCTACTTCTCATATTTCTTCCGAGTAGATTCTCAGAAGTGGAAATACCAGTTTGAAAGAACAAACATTTTATGAGTCTTGGTACACACTGCCTAATGCTCTCCAGAAGGCCGCAATTTATGCTCATAGTAGCAGGCTGAAACAAGAGTTATATAATTTTTAAAAAGCCACTATTAAAATAGACAAAAAGTGGGGTGCAAGGGTAGTTCAGTGGTAGAATTCTTGCCTGCCATGCAGGAGACCTGCGTTTGATTCCTAGTCCAAGCACTTCCCCCCCAAACAAAGAAACAAACAAACAAAATTCAACAAATGGTGCTGCAATAACGGGATACTCACATGGAAAAATAATGAAATGTGACCCCGCCATACTGCATACAAAAAAAAAAAAAAAAAGACGAAAAGATGGCTCATTTTAAATTAGCATCTTTGATCACTCACGAGGTTGAATTTTTTCCATAGATGTATCAGTGCCGTCGGTTTGCTTGTTCTACCAGGACATCTATAGCTTCTGCATTCAGGGTCTTTTCCATCCTTTGGTTGCAATATTACTATAAGTTGATTCCTATATGCTCTTTCGGTTTTAAAGAGGGACAGACCTGTATATCCTTTTACTATTTCTTCTACTACCCTTCAGTGAGAAAGAGCTTTGAAATCTCCAAGACTTGATATCCATTCCTTTCTATTCCTTCTAGCCTTGAGGGATGCGTGGTTTAATTTTTAGATATTTAACTCTTCAAGCCACCTTGGATTGGGTATTGATTGTGGCATAACCAGTTACCCCAAACTTAGAGGTTTAAAACATACATCAATGTTTACAACCTTTCCAGGGCTCTGCAGATCAGGAATTCAGGAGCAGTTTGGCTGGGCAATTCTGGCAAAGGGTCACTCTGAGGTCAGAGGTCCACTGGGGCTGCAGGGTTTGCTTCTGAAGTGGTCACCCATAGTTGGCAAGTGGGTGTAGGCTGTTGGTGGGAAGTCTCGGTTCCTCACTAAATGGGGCTCTCTTATGTCCTGGCGGCTGGACAGACAACACAAATAACATGGCAGCTGACTTCACCAAAACAAGCAACCCAAGGGGCTTGGGCTTGTCAAACTATAGCCTGTTGGCCAATTCTGATTTAAAAATCATTATGTTATTATGGTAACATAAACATACCAGGCAACTTGCCATTTTAACCATTGTTTAAGCATACAATTCAGTGGCATGAGTTACATCCATAACCAAAACTTTTTCATCATCGAAAACCCGTTAAGCAATAACTTCCCATTTCCCCACCCTCCCAGCCCTGATAACCTGGAATTTACTTTCTGTCACTGAATGTGCTGCCTGTTTTTGTAAATAGTTTTATTGGAATGCAACCACACCCATTTGTTTATATGTATCATCTATCACTGCTTTCGTGCTACAAATAGCAGAGTTGAATATTTGTGACAGAGGCCATATTGCCTGCCAGGCCTAAAATATTTACTACCTAGACCTTTACAGAAAAATTTCACTGCAAAAGATGCCTTGCAAAAGACCCAGGTGGAAACTGCAATATCTTTTATGACCTAGCTTTGGAAGTTACACGCTGTCATCTCTACTGTTTTCTATGAGTCACATAGACCACCCCCCACCCCTGATTTAATGTGGGAAGAAACTTCGCAAAGGCATAAATAAATACCAGGAGGTGGGGACCCCTGGGGGCCTTCCTGGAGGCTTCCTGCCACACAGCAGTAATTTGCAGATATTTTTGCAGAGAGTCTTGGCTGTCCACCCAATATTTGTTTTCTCCTTTTCATTACTAAAGAGCATTGATTTTGTCTGAGGCAGCAATGTGCTCGGTTTATAGCACACATGTCTCCCAGATTTCCCTGTGGCTAGAAGTAGCCATGTGGCCCGTACTGGCCAGTGAGAGCAAATGTTCATTTATGGTTGAGTCTCTGAAAAGTGGTTGCTTACTTGAGTAGAAAGGAAAAACTCTGCCAGGCCTTTTTTTTTTTCTTTCCATTTTGCACATCATCTTCTCTTTTCTTCCTACCTGAAATGTTCCTGTGATGCCTGGAACTGTGGCAACCATTTTGCGACTCTGAGGACTAAAGCCATATGTTAAGGATAGTGGTGCAAAAAGATGGAAGGAGCCTAGGTACCAGCAGATACCATAGAGTCACTGTGCCCTCACTGGGCTCCTTCCTTTATGACCTCATGTTATATGAGGAATAATAAAGCCCCTACCTGTTTCAGTCACCATTAGTTTATTTGGGGGGTGGATCATACACTTGCCACATGCAATCCCAAAGTAATTCAGATGTGGTATGACTTAAGGATCTATTTCCCCCCCCTGTCTTATCTTCATTTATTGAAAAATTCCGATCTGTGATGCCAGCTTCATTATGCAAAAAATTACATACTTACCCACAGGACTTTTTCGTCCATTGATTCTATCTCAACTTCTGCTGCTGGGACCACACCGTTTTAATTATTCTAGTTCAATAATATATCTTCATATCCATGAGGTCTCCTTACTCCTCTTAATTTTTTCCCATCATCTTCACCTTTCTATTCCCCTTTGTGAAGTTTCGAGTTGATTTGTCAGTACACCCCCCACCAAACACACAAACATTTACTGCTCACAATATCTCAAATCCGGGCTTGGGATTCAAGAAAAGCTTTTTACATTGTTTGGTACAGATCAGAAGCCTTCCAGGAGACAACAGCCTGGCCGAATCGCTCTCTTTTTTCATTTTTATTTTCTGAGCTATTTATGGGGTCCTCACAGGGCCATGCATCGGTATCATTTCATCCAAACAGCCCTCTCTAGAAGTGAACACTATTATTTCCCCCATTTCAGAGATGAGGAAATTGAGGCACCCCTTCCAGCCTGTAGGACGCAGCCCAGTTCTGCAGTGACAAGACAGGGTGTTAGTGGCTCTGCCACTTCCGAGCTGGGCACGCTTGGGCAAGTTTCCTGCTCTGTAAATGCAGAACCAAGCCCGGCTTCATGTGTACTCTGTGCTCAGAAGAGCCCCATGCTTGCTTTAACCCTCTGCTCCTGCCACTGGAGACTCTTCATTAAATTATCTTTGAACTTGTGTTTTGTAAGTGAAAGCTGATGCACACGATGGAGCAGCAATATAGGCAGGGGACATGGCTTGTGTCCACCGTCCTTTACCACCAGCTGGTACCCTGTGATTGCCCCACGAATGCTGGATTCTGGTGGAGCCACAATGCATGGGAATCCAGCCAGACCTAAACCCTGTGCAAGGTACAGACTCAAAGCGAGTGCCAATGATGCCTACTGGAGAGAAAGCAGAGGCACTGACAGCACCAAGAGACCACACTTTCCATTCAAACCAGCGTTTACTAAACTGTGCAAGAAAATAGTGGCATTCGAAGAAACAGGAACAGCTTGTCGTTCTTACCATACCCTTTCTTAGTCATGTCACTTCCGTGAATTAGCCATCTTTACCGCTCATACTGATGATGGCAAGATAGGAGAAATGGGAGTGTCATTTCCTTTCCGTCCTTCTGTACCCTGACGTACAATAAGCTGAAACAGCACTGGTTGTGTGTGTGCCTATCCAAAAAGTGAAACAAAAACAGTTGTTAGTTTTGTGCCACGTTTCCACTGTTCTGGTGGGAACGAACCGGGTAATTTCTGGGATTTCCCCTGTGAGATCAATATTCTCCTACCTGGATTTAAAACTGGCTTTGCACAGTATAAAGTGAACAGTAAGATTTGTGCTTATGATTTAGCATTTGAGTGTTACTTAGAGTGACATTAAATAGCAAATAGAAAACACCGAGGCAAGTTGAGAGAGAGAGAGAGACTGTGGAAGAAAGGAAAATGCTTTGTAATTGAGTACCTTGAATGGAACCCTTGTCCTGCCTTTTTTTTGGGTGTGACTGTGGGGATTGGCAAATCCAAATTTCATAAGCTAGGACTCAAGCTGGGAGCTCTGTGGAAGAAGTGTCCCAGATTCCAGCGGTCTTTCTTCAGAGATTATCCTCCTGCTGATGCCTTAATTTGGATATTTTCATGACCTTAGAACTGTACATTTGTGAGCTAATAAATTCCCATTGTAAAAGCCTATAAAATATAATAAAATAATATATATTTTATTATTAAGGTATAGCACCTGGACAAAATCCGGATCTTGTGTTTTGTTTCTCTTTTCGAATCCAAACAGGTGTTTTCATACTTCCTAAATGTGGGGTATGCACCCAGAAGAAAGGTGACTCAAAGCTCCTTATTCACGGATTCAAGAATACTCCGAGTCAAGTCCAGTGACGCTTTCGTGGCATCCCATGAAAAGTAGGCACCTGTCAAGCGCATGGTGGCGATGTCCCTCTAATCTAAGACCTTGCACTTTTTAGCAGCAAGGAACTGTTTGTTTGGTTCAGGGAGCACAGTTTCGAGGTCTTGATGCCCAGAAACTGAGCCCGGCGTGCACTGCACGTGGCTCCCGGGGGGTCTGTGGCCGAGGTCACGAAGAGAAGGCCCCTCAGCTTCCAGACCGGCTTGTCGAACTCCTCATAAAAATCAGAACCAAGCGTGGTCACAGCAGCCGGACAATGTGAGGATACCTGACATCTTCATCATAATGAGTTGTCCAGTATATAAACAAGGTAAAACTCTCCATTTTTGTAAGTCTCCCTTTTCTTTCATCGCCGTTTTAGAGTTTATAAGTTTACATATGTTATTTAGACTGTATAATTTATCATTGTTTTAGAGTGTATCGTTTTAGAGTTTATAATATACGCAGGGCATTTTTTTTTCTTAAACTTGTACAAATTTTTTTCAATGTTTGGTGCTACAGTCATTACTTTTTTTTTCCCCCACATGGGCAGGCACCGGGAATCAAACCCAGGTCTTGGGCATGGCAGGCGAGCCACTGTTGCCCGCCCTACAGTTATCACTTAAAAAAAAAGTTAGCTTTTAATAAAAATTAAAAATTAGTGAATTTTTAATACTTAGAATTTAAGAACTTTGCTATCCAAATGTGTAGATTTTTTCCTTGTTGCCTTAATTTTAAATTGGTTTATGAAACTTACTGCACAAACACAGGCTTTACAATGAGTATATGGATCCATTTTTGGTGGTTCGAAGTGTATTGTTTGTTTTCTTTAATAGAAAATATGCAAAAAAAATATTGCATGTCCCAGCTGTTCATTGCTATATACAGAAGTACAATTAATTTTTTAACATCAGCCCTATATCCTGAGACCTTGCTAAACTCACTTACTAATGCCAGGAACTTGTTTTAGTCAGTGTTACCCAGGGAAAAACAGGCTTGACATGATGTGTGTGTGTAAATACTATGAGATTTTTTATCAGAATTGGTTCATGTGACTGTGGGGATTGGCAAATCCAAATTTCATAAGCTAGGACTCAAGCTGGGAGCTCTGTGGAAGGTTTCAGTGAATCCTCTAGGAGAACTGGCTGCAGAAGTTGGACTGGAAATTCTTCTTTCTGACTGCTGAAATCATCAGTGCTCCCTTTAAGACCTCCAGCTGATTAGATGAAACTTCTCTCATTGCTGAAGGCAATCTCATTTGATGACTGTAGATGCAGTGGGTGGTAGATGCAATCAACTGATGATTTAAGTCTATGGAATATCCCCACGGTAACTGGTGCTTGCTTGACCAAACAAACTGGCCACCTATCCTAGCCAAACTGACACCAGAACTTAACCATCACATCGTCCCTTGGAATCCACACTCATGATATCTAGTTCTAGGGTTGAAATGGCTTCGTGCCCGCCACTCCTGGCTCACCCTGCCCCCACCCCATAACACCAATGGGATCCCATCACCCACCCCTGCTTAGGGTGCCCGGAAGAGAGCTCACACTTCTTACTCCAGAGAAGAGAGATCCTCCCCAACTATTCTGCGCTGGCCTTTGAGATGTGCATCTCTTTCCAGCCTCTCTGGAATCTGAACGTCTGTGCATCAGACACTGGCCATTTCCTCCCCCTAGAACACTGAATGTTCACTATCTCCAGCACCAGCGCTTCTTCCCCTGTCTGCCCCAAGGCCACCTCTCCCTATTGTCCTCCTTGGTATCAGATTGACCAAGAGCAAAGTTTGTGAGGGCGTAGCACGGGTGGGTGGGGTGTGGTGACCCACCCCTGGGCAGAGCCTTTGAAGAGGGTAATTAGGTGACGCTAGGAACAGTGTAAAGTGTGCTCACCCTGGGACTTGGCGTTCCCATATCTGGAAATTTATCTTGCAGATAAACTTGTCCACAGATGAAAATTCACGGGCAAAGGGATCCAGTGCTACCTCTTTCGTGGTAGCAAAACTGAAATGTCCATCAATCAGACAACAGTTAAATGAGAAGAGGGGTCCATTGATGATCGGAAATCCTGCATGAGAAGGCATGGATTAAGATGGAATGTTAAAAACAGCTTCGGTGCCCCGCATGAGTGCCACAATCTGGGCTAAAGAGCTTCATTGGGTTTTCTGCCTTTTCTTTTTACAACAGGATTTTGTTTTTTAATTATTTAAAACTTTCTATCATGGTAATATATATAGCACAAAACTTCCCATTTTAATCACTTTCAAGTATATAGTTCAGTGGTATTAATTACATTCAATGTTGTGCTACCATCTCCATCACCCATTATCAAAATGTTACCATCATTTAACAGGATTTTTTAAATAGCTGTATTGAGATATAATTCACATACAGTAGAATTCAACCATTTAAAGTGTACAATTCAGTTTTTAGCACATTGAGAGTTGTGCAACTATCACCTCAATCTAATTTTAGAACATTTTTATCATCCCAAAAGGAGTCAGCAGTAACTCCTTTTCCCCCTCACCTCCCCCTCCTCTAAACAACCACTAATCTACTTTCTGCCTCTCCAGATCTGCTTTTCTAGACATTTCATGTAAATGAACTCATTATCTGAGGTTCCTTGGGACCTGTTTCTTTCACTGAACATGTTTTCAAGGTTCATCTATGTTGTAGCATTTATCTGTACTGCTTCCCTTTTTAGTGCCTAATAGTATTTCATTGTATAGATATACTATATTCTATTTATCCATTCATCAGTTGATGGGCATTTGGGTTGTTTCCATTTTGTGGTTTTTATGCTACTATGAACATTCATATACATATTTTTGTGTGGACATACATTTTTATTTATCTTGAGCATATACCTAGGAGTGGAACTGTTGAGTTATTTGGTAACTCTATGCTTAATATTTTAAGAAAATGCCAAGCATTTGAATGACTATTTTCTTAATTCTCCCAAGAATTAACTTAATCTGTACCATTCTAGACACAAAGATGAGAAGTTAATTCATTACATACAGTGGACGCCTTAAGATTATACATGCTTGTTACTACCTGTTCTAATTTGCTTGCTGCTGGAATGCAATATACCAGAAATGGAATGTTTTTTTAAAAACAGGAATTTAGTAAGTTACAAGTTTACAGTTCTAAGGCCATGAAAATGTCCCAATTAAACAAGTCTATAGAAATTTCCAATCCAAGGCATCCAGGGAAAGATACCTTAACTCAAAAAGTCCGATGAAGTTCAGGGTTTCTCTCTCAAGTGGAAAGACACATGGCAAGTATGGTCAAGGTTTCTCTTCATCTGGAAAGGGACATGGAGAACATGGCGTCCTCTGCTAGTTTCCTCTCTGGGCATCTTGCTTCATGAAGCTCCCCCAGGGGCATTCTCCTCATCTCCAAAGGTCGCTGGCTGGTAGACACTGCTTCATGGCTCTCATCATTCTGTCATCCTTCTGCTCTCTCAAAATCTCCAAAGGTCGCTGGCGCTGATGGACTCTATCGTTCTCTCAGCCTCGTGGCTCTGCTCAGCTCTGCTGTGGCTTTCTCATTGTTCTCAAAAGGCATTCTCTCCAAAAAATGTCTCCTCTTTTACAGGATCCCAGTAAACTAATCAAGACTCACATCTCCACCCAATCAAATTTAATACCCACACTGATTGAGTCACATCTCCATGGAGGTAATTTAATTAAAGTTTCTAACATGCAGTACTGAATAGGGACTAAAAGAAACCATTGCTCCCACAAACATGATTAGGATTAAAACATGGCTTTTCTAGGGTACATAAACCTTTCAAACTGGCACAGTACCTTTCACTTATCGTGTGTGTAAGCACGCGCAAGAAGTTCATTAGGGAATGCTCTTAGGAACAACACCATGGCAGAAGCAAAGTAGCAGTGGAGAAGCTGAACTGCAATACTGCAAAACAGTCATAACAAAGATCTCAGTGGATTCCACCCGGCACCCTGGAGCTGGGATGGTTCTTCAGTGTTCTCCCAAAATTGAAGCAAGAGGGCTGTAGATCCTCCTTTCAACAATGTGTTAAGGACAACTTTACTCAAGAACTACTTTTTCTTAATTTCCAGATCCCCTTCAGCTTGTTCCACTTTATTTTACAGAATCCACATTAACTTCAAGATAAATGATTTGGAATAATTAAATTAACATGACTGATGTTTTCAACTCTGTTTCGAGTTTGACCCTAGAAAAAATGAACATTTAGAAAGCAAGGAGCAGCGTTCTCTCCTGCCAAGCCAGAGACCTGAGTTCACTTCAGTGCCTGCCCATGCAAAAAAATAATAATAATAATAATAAAAGGCAAGGGGGTGAGCCATGGTGGCTCAGCAGGCAGAGTTCTCACCTGCTATGCTGGAGACCTGGGTGCCTCCCGCCGGAGCTGCCCAGGAGCTGCCGCTCGGAACATGGTCTCTGTACTGGTGGGGCCCGCACCTCAGCCTCCCGGCAGCCCGGCAGCCTCCAGGCCCCCAGGCCAAGACCTCTGCCTTTTTTTTTATGCATTGAAAAGCTGATGGCATGGGACCCCATTTTACAATGAGAAAGGCTGCTGAGGCTGCCCCAGGGGTTAAATAATCCTCTGGGAGACCCCAAGGAAGAAGTCTGCTCGTTGGATCCAGGCAAGCCACAGCTGATCTCCAGCTCTGCTACCGCCCTTGGAGAATTTGGGAAGATATGCAAAACTGATTGTGAATTTCAAAAGTGAGCTCCATTGAGTAAAACATTAACGCCAGGGGAAACTGGGCAAAGAGAATCTGGGGACATTCTGGGCTGTTTTTTTGCAACATCTTTGTAAATCTAAAATTATTTCAAAGTGAAACGTTTGTTAAAAAGATAAAAGCAAGGTCCTGGAGTCTAGATCTCTCTCTCTCACACACACACACACACACACACATGCACGCATTCTCTAAAGTGTCAATTTCTGCAAAAATGGGCAACAGTGGTTTTTTTAGAAAAAGGATAAGGGAGGCTGGTGCTGAGGGCTCAGAGGTCAGAGGGAAATTTTTTTTTTTTAGTTAGAGCTGTTGAAGGTTTGCAGAAAAATCACAGCGCCCCTGGCCAACAAACAGCTTTCCCCATTAACATGTTGCAGTATTGTGATAATTTTGCTACAGTGGATGAAACAATGTAATTATATGGTTCACTAGAGTTCATAGTTTATATGAGGGTTCCCTCTTTGTGTTGTACAGTTCTATATATTTTTTTACTATCATTTTAATGGTCAGAGGGAAATTCAGTCTTCCTTTTAACACTTTGTGGTATTAAATTTTTTTAGGTACATGTGCTACTTTTTTTTGTTTGTTTGTTTTTTGCCATGGCAATTCTGGGAATTGAACCAGGGTCTCCAGCGTGGCAGGGGAGAATTCTATTACTGAGCCACGATTATACCAACCCACATGCTACTTTTAAGCAAATTTCTTACCTTCTCCAGGAAGTCCAACCTGAGGGAGCTCCCTGGAGCAGGCATCCATTCTGGGCCCTCCCTCCTGCCCTATCTGTCTTTCTTGCTTTACCTGACCAGAACCGGTGTCCCCTTTTCCTGCCTGTGTTCCCTCCTGGGCCACCTACCCTGTGTGGGTGCTGCCCAAGAGGCAGGTTGATTGTCAGGCTTGACGCTGCTTCTACCTGTCCCTGCCAGGTACCTTGCCAGAGCCCCATGCAGCCTGGGCTGGTCAGCCAGGGGAAGGGGCTTTTCCCATGCATCTTTTTTTTTTATTGTAAATAACAAACATGCAACATTCTTCACATACATTCTATACATGGTGTACAATCAATGGCTTGCAATATCATTACATAATCGCGTATTCATCACCATGATCATTTTTTGAAAATTTGCATCTCTCCAGCAAAAGAAAGAAAAAAGAAAAAACTCATACCTGCCATAGCCCTTACCCCTGCCTCTCACTGACCACTAATATTTCCATCTACTCAATTTATTTTAACCTTTGTCCTCCCTATTATTTGTTTATTTTTTATCCACATTTTTAACTCATCTGCCCATACCGTAGGTAAAATGAGCATCAAACACAAGGTTTCCATAATCACACAGTCACATTACGAAAGCTATATAATTAAACAATTGTCTTCAAGAAACAAGGCCACTGGAACACAGCTCTCCAGTTTCAGGTACTTCCCTCCAGCCTCTCCAATACACCATAAACTAAAAAGGGATATCTATATGATGCATAAGAATAACCTCCAGGATAACCTCTCGACTCTGTTTGAAACCTCTCGGCCACGGACACTTTATTTTGTCTCATTTCTCATTTCCCCCTTTTTGGTCAAGAAGATTTTCTCCCCCCAAGTGTCTTACAAAGACAGTACCCAAAACAGCCACCCACCTGCTGCATCTGGCTTCCCTGCAGCTCTGCCTCAACGCCTGGCACCCAGATCAAATCAGTGCCCTGTCGCCCTGAACACTGGGGCCTGTAGCTTCCTTTTGTGACCTCCTTAAGAGAAGGCTAACCAGCTCAGAGAAGCGAAGTGACTGTTCCGGGTCACACAGCAAGCAGGGTAGAGCATGGGGGGCGGCAGAACCTGGCAGAAACAGACTCAAAGGTTGGGGGGCAGTGCATAGGGAGAAGGAAGCCCAGAGAGGGACCCCAGAGGTGGCTCCCAATTCGCCTGGGCTGGAGGGGAGCGGAGGCTGGGAGAGGTTCCAGGAGGGGTAAGAAAGAACTGAGAGCCGAGCTGAAGGGGACCTGGGCAGTAGGCACGGTTTGGAGGCTCCTCCTTCCAGTCTGAGCTCTTTGCTCCTTTTCTGCATTCCATTTGTCCCTGCTCCCTCACGTTAATGCCTCTAAACCCACCGTGAAAAGCACCTGGAACTGCTGGGCTGAGTTCCAGTAGCCTTGATTCGTGAAGACGATTGTACGACCAGACAGCTTTTACAGCGTGACCTAGAGCGATTGTGAAAACCTTGCGTCTGACGCTCCCTTTATCCAGGGTATGGACAGATGAGAAAAAAAACATAAGCATGATAAATAAATAAATAATAGTTGAGGCTAAGGAGTTACAAAAATTGAGTAGATTGCAAAACACTAGTTGTGATGAGAGGGAGGGGTAAGGGGTATGGGATGCATGAGTTTTTTTTTTCTCTCCTGTCTTTATTTCTTTTTCTGGAGTGATGTAAATATTCTAAAAATGATCGTGGGGATGAATACACAGCTATGTGATGATATTGTGAGCCGTTGACTGTAGACCTCGGATGGATTGCAGGGTGTGGGAAGATATTACAATAAAAAATATACATGTATTTTTAAAAGAACAACAGCAGGAGGCTGTGACGCCTTTCCTATCCTCCCAACACTGAGGATATTTGCTGGCCTCGTCCTTCTCATTTAGGGCCTGCTCCTGGACTGTTCTCACAGATGGCTTAGCCTTTGCATGGGCATTCCATTGACTTAGCTCCCCAGCACAGTGACTTGGCTTCCAGTGGCCTGGGGTCACTAGCAGGATCCCTTATCTTGCCCCCTTGGGGGACAGTGGCTGGAAGGTCACAGGCAATATGTATCAAAAAGCCTTTAAAATGGCATTACTCTCTCTCTAAGCCAACTCGGCAGGTGAACTCACTGCCCTTCCCACTACGTGGGACATGACTCCCAGAGGTGGGCATCGTGGGACAGGACTCCCAGGATGAGCCAGGACCTGGCATCATGGGATTGAGAAAGTCTTCTTGACCAGAAGGGGAAGGGAGAAATGAGACAAAATAAAGGGTCAGTGGCTGAGAGTTTCAAACAGCGTCAAAAGGTTATCCTGGAGGTTATTCTTATGCATTCTATAGATATCCCTTTTTAGCTTATAGTGTATTGGAGAGGCTGGAGGGAAGTACCTGAAACTGCTGAGCTGTGTTCTAGTAGCCTTGATTCTTTTTTTTTTTTTTTTTTTGGAGAGGGGAAGGGAAGGGAAGGGAACGAAGGGAGGAGAGGGGAGGGGAGGGGTCTAAGGCCGCAGCAGCAGCCTCAGCTGCCCCAGGCTTGCTGCAGGCACCGTAGCCTTGATTCCTGAAGACGATACTATAACTATATGACTTCTACAATGTGAAGTGTGATTGTGAAAACCTTGTGTCTGATACTCCTTTTATCCAAGGTGTGGACAGAGAGTAAAAAAATAAGGATAAAAAATAAATAAAGAGGAGGGGGATAAGGGGTAAAATAAATTGGGTAGATGGAAACACTGGTGATCAAATAGAGGGAGGGGTAAGGGGTAACGGATGCATGAGTTTTTTTCTTTTTCTTTTTATTTCTTTTTCTGCAGTGATGCAAATATTCTAAAATGATCATGGTAATGAATATATAACTATGTGATGAAACTGTGAGCGATTGATTGTGAACCATGTATGGACTGCATGTGTGTGAAGATTGGCCAATAAAAAATATTTTTTAAAAGAATGGCCTTAGACCATGAAATTCTACTAGAATTCAATCCTGGGGTGGTTTGAAGCTGTATGTACCCCAGAAATACATGTTCTTAAATCAATCCGTTCATGTGGGGGTCAACCCATTGTAAGTAGGACCTTCTGAGGAGGCTTCTTCAGTTAAGGTGTGACCTAGCCCAGTCAAGGTGGGTCTTAATCCTGTCACTGGGGTCCTATAAAAAAAGGATGAAATTCAGACACAGAGAGAGAGAAAGCCACAGGAAGCAAGAAGCTGAAACAGAACAAGAAAGAGACCAGGAGATGCCGCCATATGCCTTAATACGTGACAGAGGAGCCAAGGAACACCAGCACCCAGCCCCAAGTATCACAGTCTCGGGGAGAAAGCATCACTCATTGACACTTGATTTGGATGTTTGAGCTGAAACATCTTGATTTGGACATTTTTTCAGCTTCAGAACCATGAGGGAATAAATTCCCATTGGTTAAGCTGAGCCATTTCAAGGCATTTGATTGAGCAGCCTAGGATAATAAAACAAATCCTAAGGAAATAATGAAGGATGTAAGCAAAGTTTTAGCCACAAAGATAATTCTCTATCTCATCTATATCTATATCTAAATCCATATCATCTCTCTCTATATATATCCATATATCTCTATATTATCTATATTTTAACCCATATCATCTCTATATATCCAATACTGAGAAATCAGAAGCAACCTAAATACCCAATGATAGCCTATTGATTAAATAAATAATGCTACAGTCATAGGATGGAATACTATGTGGTCATTTAAAATAAAAAGATGGGCTAGGTCTACATTTATTGACATGGAAAAATGTCCACCACAACCAAATAAAAACAGGTGGTTAGAAAGAGAACCAGTGAGAGAAGGCAAGTTGGTGAGGAGTGGAAAATATGGGAGGAATATTTTTAAGGACCGTGGAGGATAAATCTGGAGATTCAAATAGAGAAGGTCCCAGAAGGAGCTAGAATAGTCAAGCTCCAATTGGAATGAATTAATCTGATTTGTTCAGTGCCACTGGTATCTAGAATGGTTTGTGGGTGTAGTAGGCACTCAGTAATCAGCTGTGATTAATAAGGATTACTGGGAAGAAATAATATTTGAAGAATTAATGAGTAGGAATTTCATAATGGGGTGGAAGATGATTCTCTGGAGAAATTAGCTCCCAGCTGGGAGGTACCAGTCATGGAAAGGAAGGAAAAGGTGCCATGTTGAAAATAAGGGTGATCAAGTGAAACTTCCATATTGGAGAGTGAGGTGGTAAACCCTTTTCTTGCTGGGCTGTGAGAAAGACCTGCCAAGGGTAAGCCCCTTCCTAAGCACGAGATGGGGGAGTCTTCTCTGGAGAAACTGAATGGCTCCAGAGAAAAGACCCATAGGGACTGAACTTTTGGGGAGCCCCTGGGAGTGAGACCCCTCAATGTTGAGATCTCTCCCCCTCAAATGTATACTTTTCAACTCCTGTACCTCACCCTCAAATATAAGACTTAGGGAAACCTCCAAAATGAAAGGCAGAGATCAGGACGAACTGGAAACAAAACAACTCAGAGCCAAGCAAAATAAGGCAAGGAGAAGAAAACAAAATTAAAATTAGAAAAAAAAATGCAACCCAGACCCATAATTATCTTCTGAGAAACAGCAGAAGGTATTGATTGCATCAATAAAACAATAGAGTGTGTGGGTTTTTTCTCTTTTAAAGAGGAACCATCCAGTTCGTCATGTCTTTATTTGGCTTGGTGGGTATTTGTCGGAATCTGGGTCCATCTCTGGGGGAGTGGGGAGAGAAACTGAGGCACACACAGCAAGGAGTCCCAAGCAACTGCTGAAAGAAGTAGACCTGGCGTGCGTGGAAAGATGTAGACAGCTCTTACAAAAGGCCTCCCAACAAACCAGGGGTGAAAACCAATCGAGTGTCCATCAACCGATGAATGGATGATGAAATGTGCTCCATCCATCCAGTGAAATATCCAGCTATTAAAAAGAACAATGTATCAATATAGGTTACTGCCTAGGTGAACCTTCAAAACACCCTAAGTGAAAAAAGCCAGGCACCAAAGGCTGTATATTGTATGAGTCCATATATATAAAATATCCAGAATATAAAAATCCATATAAACAGGAGGTGGATTAGTATGCCAGGGGCGGGAAAGGCACGGGGAAATGCCACTAATGGACACTAAAAGGGGTTTCCTTTTTGGGGTGATGAGATATTCTGGAATAAGATAGCAATGATAGTTGCACAATCTTGTAAATGTAGTAAAAAACACTGAGTTGAACACTTTAAAATGGTGACTCTTCCAGTATGTGAGTTATATCTCAATTTAAAAAATTAGAAATTCAGTTTCTGGTGCGAAACACTGAAAAAGAAAATACCAGGAGGTATCTTTTTAAAAAATATGTTTTATTGACACATCTTCACACATGGTCCATCCATGGTGTACAATCACAGTATCGTCACATAGTTGTGCATTCATCATCATGGTTATTTTTAGAACATTTACATCATTCCAGAAAAAGAAAGAAAAAAGAAAAAACTCATACATCACATACCCCTTACCCCTCCCTCTCATTGACTGCTAGTGTTGCAATCTACCCAATTTATTTTAGCCCTTATCCCTCTTATTATTTCTTTATTATCCATGTATATTTTTTTTACTCATCCGTCAACACCCTGGATAAAAGAAACGCCAGACACAAGGTTTTCACAATCACAGGGTCACACTGTAAAAGCTGTGTAGTTATACAATCATCTTCAAGAATCAAGGCTACTGGAACACAGCTCAGCAGTTTCAGGTACTTCCCTCCAGCCTCTCCAACATACCATAAACTAAAAAGGGAGTATCTACATAACACATAAGAATAACCTCCAGGATAATCTCTGGGCTGTTTGAAATCTCTTAGCCATTGAGATTTTACCTTGTCCCAAGAGGTATTTTGAATGAATAAAGCCACGTGTGCAGAAAACAATGTGTCTGTTTGCAGAAGGCGAAACAAAGAAAAAGGTACATGTGAAACTTCAGAAAGCGTGCCTGTGGGGGGGGGGGGCGGATAAAGGGAGCAAACAAGTAAAACAAACCACCTCTGGGCCCTTGTTCCTCTCCCCTCCACAGGCGGTCGATGACAAAGGACCCACAACTTGGAAGTGAAAAATCTCTGCCCTAGACCACGTTGGTATGAAAGAGGAAGCCAAGAGGGAACTTGTAAAATATTTGGAAAACAGTGAAAAGGAGACTATTTCATACCAAAATCCTGGAGACACAGAGAAAACTGTACTTGGAGAAATGCTTTGAGGCTTAAATTATCCCCTCATGAGAGAAAGCAAAAATAAAGAAACTAAACATTCATCTTAAATTAGACCCAAACAAATACAGGAAGATGGAATTTATAAAGATAAAAACGGAAATGAAATGAAACAGGGAAGTGAGAGAGGGCAGGGGGGGGAGGGAATAGTAAACAGGGTGAGTAAAACAGAGAATTTTATTTTATTTTATTTTTTTAAATACAAAAAACTCCCACATAAATGCAAACATTCCTATTTTGATCATTCTGTTCTACATATATAATCAGTAATTCACAATATCATCACATAGTTGCATATTCATCATCATGATCATTTCTTGGAACATTTGCATCAATTCAGAAAAAGAAATAAAATGAAAACAGAAAAAAAAATTTACATACCATACCCCTTACCCCTCCCTTTCATTAATCACTAGCATTTCAAACTAAACTTATTTTAACATCTGTTCCCCCCATTATTTATTTTTATTCCATATGTTCTACTCATCTGTTGACAAGGTAGATAAAAGGAGCATCAGACACAAGGATTTCACAATCACAGAGTCACACTGTGAAAGCTATGTCATTATTCAATCATCTTCAAGAAACATGGCTACTGGAACACAGCTCTACATTCTCAGGCAGTTCCCTCCAGCCTCTCCATTACATCTTGACTAACAAGGTGATATCTACTTAATGCGTAAGAATAACCTCCAGGATAACCTCTCGACTCTGTTTGGAACCTCTCAGCCATTGACACTTTGTCTCATTTCACTCTTCCCCTTTTGGTCGAGAAGGTTTTCTGAATCCCTTGATGCTGGATCTCAGCTCATTCTAGAGTTTTTCTTCAATCCCTTGATGCTGAATCTCAGCTCATTCTGGGATTTCTGTCCCACGTTGCCAGGAAGATCTACACCGCTGGGAGTCATGTCCCACGTAGACAGGGGGAGGGTGGTGAGTTTGCTTGCTCTGTTGGCTGGAGAGAGAGGCCACGTCTGAGCAACAAAAGAGGTTCTCTTGGGGATGACTCTTAGGCCTAAATTTAAGTAAGCTTGACCTATCCTTTGTGGAGTTAAGTTTCATATGAACAAACCCCAAGACTGGGGGCTCAGCCTACAGCTTTGGTTGTCCACAGTGCTTGTGAGAATATCAAGAATTCAACTTGGGGAAGTTGAATCTTCTCGAGTAAAAGAGAGAATTAAAAAAAAATAAAACATGTGGTGGGAACAGACCTAGTGCAACCTGCCACCTTCCGCTGGAACCCACGACTGCATCTTGTGCTTGGAATCTGGTGCACAAGCCTGGTGGGATAAAGCCCCATCCCTAACAGGTGAGGGGACAGCTGGGATACTCCTCCCCGTTGTCCCAGGCATATGTAGACATTCACTGGAGACAGTGTAACTCTGGTGGGCATGCTTTATAACATGCAGCTCAGACCCCCATATGTCCATGGCAGGGAGGGAGCTGGATTCCCCAAACTAAGACACCCAAACCCGAGAGAGGGGTGGTATGCATAGACCATCTCCCTGTATTAGCCACTGGCCAATAGCCACTAGTGAAGCTGATCTCGTTGTGTCTCTTCTCCATTGGAGGCAGCTGACACCTCTTAGCTGTCTCCTGGGGTCAGACACTCCCGCATTGTCAGCAAGAGTGCCTGGAAAAGCATGCCATGGCATGACAGAGGCATAATGGGTGGTTGGTTCTGTCGTCCCAGCATGGTGCCTGCTCCCTGGGGGTGGGGCGAGGGGGTGGGGGAAATGAGCTGACCGGGGACAAGTGGGAAGTTAGCATGTCTCCCTGTTAACAGGGATAAACTGATGCAGTGGAGAAAGGCAGAGATGAGCGAGGTGGGTTCTGGGTAGAGGAGGGAAACACACCTGGCTCCTGGCCACCTATGTGCCACCTCCCCAGCCCCCACTGGCTGACCCTAGGGTGTCTCAAGGGACATATATGACTCTGGGAGAGAGTCTGGACCCCTGTGCACGGAGCTCCACCTACTTCAGGCTGTTTGCAGGCTCCAGGTTAGACTTGTTTTCACTCGATGCTGGCATGGCTGAAAACCAAAGAGTTGGAAATGCGGGCTTTCTCCAAGAGCAAAAGGTGGACATTAAAAGGTGAATACGGGCACTTTTAGTCTCCAGTATCTTAGAGCAGCTAGAAGTAAACACGTAAAGTGGTGGAACTGTAACCCATACCAAACTCTGAAATCTGTTCTACCATGAATGGTGGTGCTGTGCGTTGTAATGGATTGCTTTTTTGGGTACATATGTTCTTTTTCACAAAAAATTTAAAAATATCCGATGGTGATGATAAAAGAAATATTTATTCGTTCTAGTCTCCTATATGCTGGAGCAGCTAGAAGGAAAAATCTGAGAGGATGGTATGGTAGCCCATGAAAAACTCTGGGATCTGACCTGTAACTACTTGTTGAAGAGTGCTTTGAAAATTATTGCTTTCTTTCTTTGCCTTGTATATATGTTATATTATACAGTAACAAAGTTAAAAAAATATTAAAAAGGTGAACATGGGCAGAAGCCAGGGGAGGGTCCTGCAGCCTGGTTGGTGTGTCATTCCCTGCGAGGATGTTGCAGGCTCAGATATCCACGGCCGAATGGGAAAGTTATCCACTGGCCCTCAGATGCAACACATTTTTTTGCCTGCATTGGACTGGACAACTGATGGGCTAGAGAGAGAGACAAGCTCGTGCTGCTTTAAGTCTCGGCTGCTGGGAACCCAGCCAGACAAAGGAAGGGACAGTGATCATTCACCAGGCAATGTGGCATTGGTGATGACAACAAAGGGTAGATGGAGAATAGTGGATGGGATGCCCATGGAAAAACTCTGCCAGTGCCCTCAGGTTGGAGGGGCTTCCTTCTAACTAC